>JASVEL010011285.1:0-97054 GCA_032618575.1 Nicotiana noctiflora | reverse complement strand
GGGAGTTGGTGTCTGAGCAGTACTCATTTCAGAAACAGGTCAACACTATCCCGTCACCGCTCAGCTTCGATTTTTCTGCACCAACAATATGGCCGAATATGAAGCGTGTATCTTGGGATTGAGGATGGCAATAGATATGGGTGTCCAAGAGATTTTGGTCATGGGTGACTCGGATCTCTTGATACACCAAATCCAGGGAGAATGGGAAAGTAGGGATTTGAAATTGATACCTTACCGGCATTGTTTGCATGAGTTGTCCCAAAGATTCCCAGTCCATAGAATTTAAACATATCCCAAGAATGCATAATGAAGTTGCAGACGCTCTGGCCACACTGTCCTCCATGTTGCGTCATCCGGATAAAACCTATATAGATCCACTCCAGATCCAGGTGCGTGATCAGAATGCTTACTGCTTTGCTGTGGAAGGAGAATTGGACAGAGAACCGTGGTATCATGACATCAGGGAATACCTAAAGGTAGGCAAATACCCGGAGCAGGCCACCGGAGAGCAGAAAAGACCTATCAGACGTTTGGCTAATGGTTTTTTCCTCAGTGGAGGAATCATATATAAGAAAACACCAGACCTGGAATTACTGAGGTGTGTGGATGCGCAACAAGCTGATGAGATTATGATTGAAGTGCATGCGGGAGCCTGTGAACCCCATATGAGCGGTTATATCCTTGCAAAGAAGATTCTGAGAGCTGGGTATTAATGGCTCACCATGGAGCGAGATTGTATCAGTTACGTGAGGAAATACCACCAGTGCCAAGTTCATGGGGACTTAATTCATTCACCTCCTTATGAATTGCATACGATGTCTACGCCCTGGCCATTTGTTGCTTGGGGCATGGATGTTATCGGACCAATAGAGCCAGCAGCTTCCAATGGGCACAAATTCATTTGGGTTGCGATTGACTACTTCACTAAGTGGGTTGAAGCAAATAATTTCAAAGCGGTGACAAAGAAAGCTGTGTTCGACTTTGTGCATGAAAATATCATATGCCGGTTCGGAATTCCTAAGTTGGTCATCACAGATAACGGAGCCAATCTGAACAGTCACCTTATGACGGAAGTTTGCCAGAGATTTAAGATCACACATCGCAACTCCACACCATATAGGCCAAAGGCAAATGGGGCAGTAGAAGCTGCAAATAAGAATATCAAGAAGATCCTCAGGAAAATGGTAGAGGAATCCAGTCAATGGCATGAGAAGTTACCTTTTGCTCTTATGGGATATTGCACAACAGTGCGCATTTCTATTGGTGCCACACCTTATTCATTGGTGTATGGGACAGAGGCTGTTATACCCGCAGAAATAGACATACCGTCATTGCGGATCATAGCCGAAGCCGGAATAGATGATGAAGAATGGGTAAAAGTCCGGCTGGAACAATTAAGTTTGATTGATGAGAAGAGGTTGCCCGCAGTATGCCACAGGCAATTGTTTCAGCAGAGAATAGCTAGAGCATACAATAAGAAGGTGCGTCTGCGGAAGTTTGTAATTGGACAACTCGTATTGAGGCGTATCCTACAGTATTAGGCCGAGGCAAAGGGCAAATTTGCGCCAAACTGGCAGGGACCATTTGTGGTATCACGGGTGTTGTCCAATGGGGCATTATATTGGATAGATGTTGAGGGAAAGTGCGTAGAGGCTGCTATCCATTCAGATGTGGTCAAGAGATACTATGTATGATTCCTTTTCAATTGTATGATTGTATTTTGTTGTGATTTTGGAATTGAAATGACGAAGGCATTTTATTCTCTATCCAAACACTTTATCCATCGACATCCCATTTGAGCCATGTTTGATATATTCTTTCATACCCCTCTCTCGGAATCGCCGATAACGCAATAAAGAAATTGAAAAATTGAAAATGATAAAATAATATAAAAAATGAAAAAAATGAAAAATAAAAGAAAAATAAAAGAAAAAAAGACAAAGAAATAGGGAAAAAGTCAAAAATAAATTCATTAATTGATGGCGTAGCAATGAACTACGTTTGACTTGATCCCGAAAGGGTACGTAGGCTGCCTCACTGAGGTTCAGTCACAATAAAAGAAAAATCCAAAAATTCCCCACATATTCAAACTGGGGCAGAAGTTATGTTGAATAATTCCGAGAGTTGTATATATTTTTGAACCATCGTAAATTTTTGAGCCTTTATACCCTTCTTTCTTAAACCATCAAAAAGCCACGCTACTATCCAAAGAAAGACCTTCTGATCAATTCCAAGGGAACAACAAATGCAACGAAACGAAGGAGGAACGAAACGTTGGACAACACTCGTGGTATAGAAAACAAAAGACAAAAGGAAAAATGAAAAATGAAAAAAAATGTGAGAGTCTCATTGGTGAAAACCTTAGCCGGCACCGTGAGGGGACTGTGAGGTTGAGAGAAAATAAAATGAGAGAGTCTTGTCAGTGAAAACCTTTAGTGGCACTGCAGGACGAATGTGAGGCTAAGAGAGAATAAATGAGAGAGTCCTATTGGTGAAAACCTTTCGAGGCACCGTAGGGCGATCGTAAGGGTTACCATAAAAGGAGAAAAGGCAACAAAAAATAGTATCGGTTTGGGGTGAGAACAATCTGGAGTCAGAATAATGAGGTTGAATGAACTGGATTGGAGTTTAAATACACGGCATGGTCAGCGGAATCAGCCAACATACCCAGATAACTTCTACCACTTCTCCGAAACACCTTTACCCATTTTCATTTTTCTGCATTTCATTGTTTTCCTTTTGAGAGCTAACTACCAGCTCCGATGATAAAGAGCTGAAATAACACTGGATAAGAAAGAAAAGAAGAGGTGGGGAGAAAACAAAGAAGTTTGGCAAACATTGCCAAAAGAAAAGAAAACAAAAAGAGAAAAAGTAAGAAAATACAAAAAAGAGTTTGCAAGAGATAGTCAGCTGAAAGACCACACAGTGGGAGAAAAGCAAAAGAGGAAAGCAATAAGAGGCAGGGACGGCGGATGCCAGTTGCCAGCAGTTTATATCTAATAAATTTTGTTTCATGATTCAGACAGGAACAAATTGTCACTTATCACTTTAAAGTGAATGTGACCAATGTGGAAAGATAGAAAACACCAAAAAGAGAAAGGTTGGCAATAAGTGAAGGAATTCACATGTGAAAATCATTCAGTCAAAGAAAAATACCAAAAACAAGAGGATGGTAGCATCGTTAAAATTCGTTCCCCGGTTATCAAACTGAGGGAATAATTTTTCTAAAAAAAAAAATCTTTTAACTTTTTGCATCAGGCGCCCACCTGGATAACAAGGGAATATTTTGCGCAAATTTTTAATTTCTTGCATCAGGAGCCCACCTGGATAACAAGGGAATACTTTTCTGCAAATCTTCAATTTTCTCGGATCAGGCGCCCACCTGGATAACAAGGGAATATTTTTCCACAAAATTTTAATTTCTTGCATCTGGCACCCACTCTGATAACAAGGGAATATTTTTCTGCAAATTTTAATATCATGAATCAGGCGCCCACCTGGATAACAAGGGAATATTTTCTGCAAAATCTATCAGGCGCCCACCTGGATAATAAGGGAATATTTTTTACAAATTTTAATTTCATGCATCAGGCGCCCACCTGGATAACAAGGGAATATCTTCCGCAAAATCTTTAATTTCTTGCTTCAGGCGCCCACTTGGATAACAAGGGAATATTTTCTGCTAATCTTTAATTTCTTGCATCAGGCGCCTACCTGTATAACAAGGGAATATTTTTTGCAAACTTTCAATTTCTTGCATCAGGCGCCCACCTGGATAACAAGGGAATATTTTCTGGAAATTTTAATGTCATGCATCAGGCGCCTTTAAAAGGGTTTGGTCCAACGGATGAAGCCTTTGGTCTCGTTTATAACGAGACGGCGTCGTTTTAGTAACGCCTTGATATAGTCGTTGATATTCATCAATCCAACGGCTCAGATATCATTAGCTGCCACGAGTATAAAAGGGTTTGGTCCAATCAAAGATGGCCATTTTCAAACTATCCTAACCCTAGCTGCCTCTAGAACCTTCCCCCCCTCTCCCTCTTCATCGTCTTCAACCTCCATCAAACCCTAGCCGACCATGGAGGCCACCACCTCCGACGGTGGTCTCCGGCCAACCCCTAACCCTTCTTCTCCTCTTCCCTTTCTTCTTCTTCTGCTTCTCTATCAAAACCTAGAAAACTCTAGAAAATAGACCCTCCTTCTTGAACTCCGGTCATCGGAACCTACCACAGCTGACCACCAAACAATGAACCCCCATTCCAAACCAATGCCAATCAGACCGCCTTGGCCCGATCTACTCAACCCCGCCACTCACCACCTTTGAATCCACCCAGAATCCCTCAAACATCCCAAAAAAAGTCCCCAGAACCCTAACTCTGGCGACTCAGAACTTGAACCCCTCAAAGATCCACTCTTTTACCCTCCCAAACACCCCACTACAACTAAAAAGCCTTAAAGACTTCACCTTGAAGTCTAAAACAAAAGTCAGAAAGAAGAAATGAGAAAAAATGAAAGAAAAAAGAAATAAGGAGTCTGGAGACTGAAAAAGGGCGAAAAATGAAAGGGGAAATCTCAGTGGACAAACCCTGCTAGCTAAGTACCCCTTATCCTTTCTTTGCTTCTTTACTTTTTCTGTTTGATCTATGTGTTTCTTGTTTTGCATGTTTCTATATATCTTTTTCTGATTCACGTACTTTGCATGTTAGTTTTAGGGTTTTTCTGGTTATTTTTTGTTGTTTTATCTTTTTTTGTTAATCTTTGCTTGTTTCACATCTCGTGTCTTGCATATTCGTGTCTGTTTCTATGTTTTCTTTAAATCTCAAGATCCCATGACTACATCTGTTTAGTAATAAGGTTGCTTAACCTGTTCATCTTTTATATCTTGTTGTATTTTTTTGAGGCTGTTAGTACTAGGGTCTTTGTTCATCTTGTCCTTTTGTTTTGATTTGAGTTCATATGTCTTATCTATTTGTTCTTCTCCTTCAAAGTTAAAAGATCCATCTTTTCTTTGCCTTTTGGTTTTTGTCTTCTGATTTGTTCATCCCTTTTATGACTCTTCGCATGATTAGTCTTTTAGTCAGAGCTATTCATCTTTTCCTTATACTAAGATTATCTAGTTTGTTTGGATTGTTGTTCTGATCTGAAAAACATGACTTGGATATCTTGTAAATGTTAGACCTTTTTACCTTGTTGGTCTTTGATTTTTGTCTTCGCATGTTTTTAGTTCTGATGAGTTTTTATACTCTCATTTTGTGCTAGTTTACCTTTGGTCAACTCTCAGTAGTTGAGCAATCCTTCTCTTCTAGTCTTTTCATGTTTGTTACAATGTTAGGACAAATTGCTAGTCTCACATCTGAGTTTGTTCTATTCAGTTTTCATGGTTTTCCTTTTAGCATGATTTTAGGATTAGCCATTTGACTCTCATGACTACTTAAGGACTACTACTCTCATAACACCCTCAGAGGTCTTTCACATGCATGATAGATTCAATACCCTTTGTTCATTACATTCTCCATGTCCTCCTGTTCTACATGTTTCCTCATGTTTGTCATGACTTGTATGAAAATGGCTTGGTCTGACTGATATCATAGATTCATAGATTCTTGTGAACCATGCTTAAGTCCTTCTCTGATTGTTTGTGATAGTCTTTGCTTCTGTGTGTACTTGTGCCATGAACCTTAATGGTTTTGAAGTTTTTCATTTGTCATATGACTTTAGCTAATAGCAACTAGGTCTAAATTGACATGAGTTCATACATTGTCACATGAAATTGGATAATGTGAGTTAATTAACTGAGATTCAACCATATCAATTGCCTTTCTGAGTTTTGGTTGATTAATGCATTTTATTTGATCTTGTGTGCCCCTGTATGCAATACATGTTGAAAATGACGGAGTTTTAGTAGTTCTTGTTAAATATGAATATTTTGATTAACACTTATCAACCTTAGGGGATTGGTTATAGCTGCTAGTGATAGATTTCATGAAAATGGCTAGTTTTTAAATAAGTTTAAGACTAAAAACTGAACAAACATAGAATATTAGGTAATAAGTGACCAAGAGAGTGGTCAATTTTGCAAGTTGATCAACTCTACAAGATCCAAACACACTAGTCCATCTCAAAAGAGGCTAGTTGTGTAAAACTGGTTAAGTCTGCAAATGCAGGCTTACCAAGGCTCATTTGAGCCCTGAGTCTCAGGTGGCTAGGTCTGCAAAGACCTTAGCCCAGCCTGTTGATCATTTAAAAAGACTAGAATATGCAAAAATGGGCTAAGTCTACAATACCAGGCTTGCCCAAGCTCCTTTTGAGCCCTGAATCACAAGTGGCCAAGCCTGCAAAGGCTTTGGGCCCAATTGTGTTCAGTAAATGGGCTTAACCACCCAAGCCAAGTCTCAACTTGAGACTGGCTAAGTTTTAAAGAGGTTAAATACAATAACAAAGCAGGCTAATCCTGCAATTAGCTTTAAAATTAATTATATAGGTTAATTAACTGAAAATGAAACAAAATAGGCTAAGTTCTAAATAATAGAATTCGCCAGTCCTTAAATGCCAATGCAAGGACTGGCCATAGGTTAAAGAAGGCCCAAAACCTGAATACCAGACCTAGGTAGGTCGGGTAAAACAGCCATTTCATTAAGGGCATAAAGGGAAACCAAAAAGGTAAAATGGTGAATAATTTAGAACATATAGGGTTAAGGGAGTCATTTGCACCCCTGATTTCTGCAATTTTGCAGAAGTTTAAGAGTATAATGGTCTCCCTAAAAAGGCAAATCTGTAAAAATCTTTAACCCATAAGGATACATTGGTAAAAAGCCCCAAAAGGGAATCTTTTAGAACCTTCCAACACATGCTGGAAGGGTTTTTATAACAGACATCTAGGCTTAAGTGTAAACTGGATAATCTTAAGAGGGGTAGAAGTGGGATTTAACCCCATACTTTCTCCCCAAGTCATCAGCCCCTTCCCTTCCTATAAATACTCCTAAAAAGAGTGAATTAGGGGCTGACTTTTAAAGAAATGTTCAGAGAAAAAAGGAGTATTAACTTAGTAATAGGCTTTTCCTGCATTTTCGAGTAAGAACTTGGGGGATATTCATCTGATCATTGGGGTTTTGTTCGAGTATTTGCCTGGGTTTTCATTCTGCGGTTGCTGTGGCTTTCTTATTCATTGATATTCAATCCAATCAATGCTGCATTGCTGTTTGAGTCTTTTGCCGTGCTTACTTGCTTAATCCGTAGACTCATTGATCTATTTTGCTGATTCAGGTACTCTTCCATTCGTTAGAGGCTGTAATGGCGAGTTGATTGAATAAAAATGAAGATTCAGCTTAAATTTTTGTGTTATTATGTAGTTTGTAGTTTAATGTTGTTAATAGCTGTAGTATTAGTTTAATTTTTGTAGTCTATTTGTGTTGTAGTAGATAGTAGAGAGAAACAAACAAAAAATAAATATTGTAATAGTTAGTGATATAGTATTAGTATAGTCGTAGTAGCATATCACACTTAGTATAAATAGGTAAAACCTAAAATATAAGTAAACAAATCACAATTTCAATTCGTTAATTACTGTTGCTTCACCGATAATTTCGTAAACCATCATCACTTAGCTAATGTCATAGATTTACACTTGAATATGGAATAAAACGTTAGATCGGATATGGATTCATTTATAATTAAGTTGATAATCTGCTAACGAGTTTAGCTGCAGTAAAATTAGTAATCTAATTATGATTAAAGTCCATGAGTCATTTAGATGTAGATATTTGAGATGTATCAGTGAGCGTTTAGGCTGTATGAAAATCAAGGCGCAGATATAAGTAAGTTTAAGAAGAGAAGTAACAAAGCGATATAACAACTCAATTAGAACCATATTTGGAGATTAAAAGGCTCGCTCATAATAAAACCAGTGATATAGTTAAGCATCTGTGAATACCTTGTTTAGCTTCTTTTTTTTATACTGTAAGTAGTTAGTTGAATTGTTTTTTATTTGATCAAAGCTCATAAGTAATTAAGTTGCGCTCTTAGATTTTTCAATTAGTAAGCCAGTAGACGTTAGTGTAAACTCTTGGTTTCAAATTGATAGTAGAAAAAGTCTGTTAAGTCCTCGTGTACCATAAATAATTGATTTGGAGTTACTGATTTATATATTGATTCTCCTGGATAATAAATAAAAGTGCAAGTTGATTTCTATGTTAATTCCAAATGAGTATGTTCGTTTTCAGTTATTTACTTGCATCATTATCTGGTGTGGGCCTGACGAGTAGTGTGGGCATGGACCACATTCATACGACTACTGGGCTTACAATTGAAAACCCAGATCAGGTCTGTTTCTCTAAAGACCTGGGCCTACTTATGATGTAATGAAGATCTAGGCCCAATAACACAAAATTGACGGGCCTGGAAAGTTTGGTAACAGAAGAGATTAAGGAAAAAACATATATAGAAAATGTAGTTGAACAAATAGGATTGGACTTTTAATAAATAATTGGGATGGGCCTCACACTATATTAAATAGCGGGGCCCCTCTTTTAGTAATAAGATAACACAATTAGACCCGGGAAGACTATTAGCAAATTCCATAGTCTTACCCAAAACTGTTAAAAGCCGATAGACCATTTAAGGCACGATTTAATATACTTTCCAATGAACGAGTGTGCACTTGGTGCAACTCAACTCTTAAATCCCGGCAAATCCGAAATGTACCAAGGGTCACAGGTGTACTGGTTGCGGTGTGACTCGAGGCACGTTTTCGCGATGTCACAAATTCCATAAAACATTAAGGTAAAAGTACATACGTCTTGTTAAAATCTGTAATGAGTAAAAAAAGACTCAAGAACGACGATTGAGCGAGCGTGCTAAAACCACGGAATCCGGGAGTGCCTTACACCTTCTCCCAGGTTAACAAAGTTCCTTATCCAGATCTTTGTTTCGCGGACATTAATAAAAGATTCAATTTCCTCGGATTCGGGATTAACCGGTGACTTGGGACACCATTATTTTTCCAAGTGGCAACTCTGATAATTAAACAAAAATCCCGAACCGATTGTCCTTTAAGTGGAAAAAACTCCTTCCTTTTTGTTATTATATCCGTCTCGGGTATTAGAACATCGAGGTATACCCTACATATATGGAATATTATGTTTTGGGGTAGTAAAAAGGGAGGTGTGACAGCAACAGCCGATGGCAATGGACATCTACTGAGCTTTGCCCCATGCGCATGGCACCTTGCGATTCTACTTGCACGATGCTCTACCGTTCATTGTCAAAAGCCATCAACTGCCATAGGCGGGTGGGGGGGGGGGGTTTACAGACATAACCCATACCAACCAATGGCAATGGGCAACTTACTAAGCTTCGCCCCACGCGCATGGCACCTTGCGGCACTACTTCCTCGACGATGTGCCGTTCCATTTCCAAAAGCCATCAACCGCCATAAGTGATGTTGCCCGAAACACCCGATGGCAATCGACATCTACTAAGCATCGCCCTATGAGCACGGCGCCATATGACACTACTTGCACAGCGATCTGCCATTTATTATTTAAAGCCATCAGCTGCCACGAGCGATGCCAGACACAACCCGCAACAACCGATGGCAATAGGCAACTTACTAAGCTTTGCCCCATGCGCATGGCCCCTCGTGATGCTACATGCACGTTGCTTTGCTGTTCCATTGCTAAAAGCCATTTGCCGTCACAAGCATTGTCACCTCTCTATTTTGCCCGCAACATCCATTGGGAATGGACACTTACTAAGCTTTGCCCATGCGCACAGCACCTTGCGGTGCTACTTGGGAGATGCTCCACCTTTTGTTGCTAAAAGCCAATGTTTGCCACGAGTGGCGTCACCCCCAGGCATGCTACAAGCCCACACGAGTACTTGTCGGCGTGCTTTGTGAACTTCAGAGACGTAGCACGGACAAGCATGCATGTTCTCTATGCCCTCGCCCCATGCCAGCGTCCCCCATGCTTGCCCGCATTGCCTGGCAGCAACCACTTGAGGTGCCTTTCAGCACCTCTACCCCCTATATATGCTTAAAAAACACCCTGTTTCAGGAGTAGACATGTTTTGTCCAGAGAATCATAATGGAGTTGTACAACACCAAATAGGACAAACTAAGGTACAACTTAGCTAATATATTCACATATGACTTTTAAACATTGTAAATGATGTTTTTTACAATTTTTTTAAATTTTTATTTTTATTATAAAATAAAAAATACTTGGAAAATAGTAAAAAAATAGGAAAATTATTATAAAAAATAGGAAAAACAATGAAGAAAATTTCCAATACATCTAGCAATAATATTACACATAAAAGAGTAACTATTTTAATAAAAACTAACATATAAACTATTAAAAATGACAAAACAAGCATAAAAATTGATATAAAATAGATAAAAATAGGTAAAATACATAATATTTTTATAAAACCATATGGTTGACCAACCACCATTAATTATGAGGAACTTCCATTGCCGCAACTGCCATAAGTTATTCTGAATTCAAACCGCCGGCACCAACCACAAAGCGTCGACAAACCGTTGTCGGTCTCTACCGTTCGAACCACCGCTACTTTCCACCACTGCCACCAATGACCACTACCATCATTGTGCTTGAAATGCTGCCAAGCCTTGGCTAGCTCTAGACATTGAGCAGCGTGGAGTGGCTGAATGTCTGGTGCACGATGCTCCACCTTTAGTAATGAAATCATTATCTAAAGCCATCGGCTACCACAAGCGATGCCAAACACAACCCACAACAACTGATGGTAATCATCAACTTGCACGAAACCGGTAAAGCATGGCATCGCTCATGGCAGCCGATGGCTTTAGAAAATTAATGGCAGATCATCGTGCAAGTAGTGCACGTTCTGACATGTCTAGCAATGTATTGACACGTCCTGTAACGTCATGACACATCCTGTCCCATGCTATGGCCATGCCCTGCCATGTCTTGAGACATCCTAACATGTCCTGACACGTGCCATGGCCATGTCGTGATACGTCCTGGCCCATGCCAAGCCCTTATTCTGCCATGTCCTACAACATCCTGACATATCGTGTGGCCACGTCTTACGATGTCCTGTCCCATGTAATGGCCACTCTTTACCATGTCCTACGACATCCTGACATGTCCTGAATGTGTGATGGCCATGTCCTGATACGTCCTAACTCGTGCCATGCCCACGTCCTGCCATGTCCTGCAACGTCCTGACACGTCCTGACAATTGCCATGGCCATGTCCTGACACGTCCTGACCTGTGCCATCGCCATGCCCTGGCATGTCCTATGACGTTATGACATGTCCTGACACGTTCCAATATGCTGACACGTCCTACCATGTACTGACACATCCTGTGGCCACATCCTGTAATGTCCTGACACGTAATGACTTGTGCCATGACCATATTTTGACACGTCCTGACCCGTGCCATGCCACATCCTTCCATGTACTACAACATCTTGACACAACATATAGCCACTTCTTGCGACATTCTAACACGTCATGACCCATGTCGTGGCCATGTCCTACAATGTCATGACATGTCATGACATGTGCCATAGCCATGTCTTGACACGTCCTGACCCGGACCTGTCCTTTTCCTGCCATATCCTGAACTTCATGACACATCATGTGATATCCTGACCCATGCCATGGCCACGCCATGCCATGTCCTGTGACATCCTGACATGTCCTGAAATGTGACTTGGCCATGTCCTAACCCGTGCCATTCCCACGTCCTGCCATGTCTTGCAACGTCCTAACACATCTTGTGGCCACGTCCTGAAACATCCTAACACGTCCTAACCCATTCCATGGCCACACCTTGGCATGTTCTGCGACGTCCTGACACGTCCTGAAACATGCCATGGCCATGTCCTGACACGTCCTAACCCCTGACATGCCCACGTTCAGCCATGTCCTACGACATCCTAATACGTCTTGTGGACATGTCCTATGATGTCCTGAGACATGTCCTATGGACAGATCCTACCATATCCCGACACGTCCTGACCCGAGCCAAACCTACGCCCTGCCATGTCCTGCCATGCCCTGACATGTCTAGTGGCATCCTTAATAGTATATGGCTATGTCCTCACATGTCCTGACCCATGCCATGCCCACGTCCTGCCATGTATTGCGGCATTCTGACACGTCTAGTGGTCATATCCAAGGATGTCCTACAACTTCCTAACATGTCTTGACCCATTCCATGGCCATGCTCTTCCATGTCCTGCGATGTCCTGACACATCCTGATACGTGCCATGGCCATGTCCTGACATTTCCTGACCTGTGCCATGCCCATATCATCATATCTCGTGTGACGTCCATACATGTACTGACAATTGCCTTGGCCATGTCCTGACCCATTCCATGCCCACGTCCCACCACATCCTAACATGTCCTGTAGGCATGTCCTGTGATGTCCTAGCACGTCCTGTGGCCTTGTGCTTGGATGTCCTAACATGTTCTAACCCCGTGGCATGGTGATGTCTTGATACGTCCTGACCCGTGCCATGCCCTGGTCTTTCCATGTCCTACAATATCTTTTCATGTCCTACAACTACGTCCTGCAATGTAATGACATGTCATCACCCGTGCCATGGCCACGCCTTGCCATGTCCTGCCTGGTCCTAACACGTCCTGATACGTGACATGACCATGTCCTGTCATATCCTGACTCGTGCCATGCCCTTGTCCTGCCATGTTCTGAGACATCCTACAATGTCCTAACCCATACCATGACCTAACACGTCCTGTGGCCATGTCCTATCCCGTGCCATGGCCACGCCCTAACACGTTCGGAAAAGTGCCATGACCATGACCTGACACATCTTGACCTATGCCATTCCCATGTACTGCCATGTCATGTGACATCTTGACACTTCCTCTGACGTGCTGACACGTCGTGACCCATGTCTTGCCCTTGTCCTGCAATGTCCTACGATGTCATAACACATCATCCTATGGCCATATCTTGGGATGTCCTGACCCGTGCCATGGCCACGCCCTGCCATGTCCTGCGACATCCTGACACATTCTGAAACGTGCAATGGCCATGTCCTGACACGTCCTAACTCGTGCCATGCCCACGTCCAGGCATATCCTGATAGGTTCTGCGCCCTTGTTGTATGGCCACGTCCTGCAACGTCCTAACACGTCCTGACCCATGCCATGGCCATGCCCTGGCATGTCCTGCAACTTCGTGACACATCTTGAAATGTGCCATGGCCATGTCCTAACACGTCCTGACCCGTGTCATGCCCACATCCTGCTATGTCCTACAACATCCTGAAGCATCCTATGGCCCCATCCTAACACGTCCTAACGCTTTCCATAGACACGCCCTGGCATGTCCTGTAATGTCCTGACACGTCCTGACATGTGCCATGTCCATGTCCTAACACGTCCTAACCCATGGCTTGGTACGCCCTGCCATCTCCTGACACGTCTCGTGGCCACGTCCTATGGCCACGTCCTACAACATCCTGACACGTCCTGACCCGTTCCATGGCCACGCCCTATCATGTCCTACAACATCCTGACACGTCCTAAAATGTGCCATGTCTATGTCCTGACACATCATGGCCTGTTCCATCACCACGCCTTGCCATGTCCTGCGACATCCTGACATATCATGTGGCCATGTCCTGCAATGTCCTAACATATCCTGACCCGTGCCATGACCATGCCATATCATGTCCTGCGACGTCCTGACACATCCTGAAATGTGCCATGGCCATGTCCTGACCCGTGACATTCCTACATCCTGCCATGTCCGACGACATCCTGACATGTCCTGTGGCCACGTCCTGTGACGTCCTGACACGTCCTAACCTGTGCCATTGCCATGTCTTGACACATTGTGACTCATGCCATGTGCATGTCCTACCATGTTCTGTGACATCTTGACATGTCATACGACATCCTGACATGTACTCACTCGTGCCATGGCCATGCCCTGCCATGTCCTACAACATCCTAACACGTCCTGACATGTGCCATGGCCATATCCTAACACGTCCTGGCCCATGCCATGCCCTAGTCCTACTATGTCCTGCGATGTCTTGACATATCCTGTGGCTACGTCCTGTGACTTCCTAACATATGCCATGGCCATACCCCGCCATGTCGTGCGATTTCCTGACATGTCCTAAAACGTGCCATAGCCATGTCCTATCGGGTGTTGTGGTCACGTCCTACAATGTCCTGACATGTCCTGACCCTTGCCATGGCCATGCCCTAGCATGTTTTGTGACATCCTAACACGTCATGAAACATGCCATGGCCATGTCCTGACATGTCCTGACCCGTGACATGCCACGTCCTGCCATGTCCCGTGACGTCCTAACACGTCCTATGGAAACATCATGTAATGTCCTAACACGTCTAGACCCGCGCCATGGCCATGTCTAGACACATCTTGGCCCGTGTTATTCCCACGTCCTACCATGTCGTGCGATATCCTGACGCATCTTACGATGTCCTGACACATCATGACCCATGCCATGACCATGCCTTGTCATATCCTGTAATGTCCTGACATGTGCCATGGCCATGTTCTGACATGTCCTGACCCATGCCAAGGCCTTGTTATGCCATATCATACGACATCTTGACACATCCTGTGACTACATCCTGCAACATCCTGACCAATGCCATTGACACGCCCTGCCATGTCCTACAACATCCTAACATGTCCTGAAACATGCCATTGCCATATCCTAACACGTCCTGACCCGTGCCATGCCCATGTCCTGCCATGTCCTGACATATCCTATGGCTGCATCCTGTAACGTCCTGACACGTCCTGACCCATGCCATGGCCTCGCCTTACCATGTTCTGCGACGTCATGACACGCTCTAAAATGTGCCATGGCCATGTCCTCATACATCGTGACCCGTGCCATGTCTACGTCCTGCCATGTCCTGCAACGTCATGACACATCTTGTGACCATGCCCTGCAACATCTTGACACATCCTGACCCGTGCCATGGACACACCCTGGCATGTCCTGCAACGTCCTAACACATCCTGAAACGTGTCATGGCCATGTTCTGACACGTCCTGACCCGTGCCATGCCCACGAGAAGGAAGAAACTCAAAGGAATGCTTCATTAATTTCTGCCATGATGCTGGAAAAAGGGTTGAAAAGGGGTGATAATACTTTCCTTGTCTGCGATGGTCGAGGTGAAACCTGATGTCAAAGTGGAAGTGCAGGATTGCATCGCTCAAATTTTGAGCGACTTTGCTGATGTGATGCCTCCATAATTTCTGAAAAATCTACCACCATGGAGGGCTATTGATCATAGAATAGAGTTGATGCTTGGTGTAGTTCCTCCTACTCAACCACCTTATTCGATGGCACCAAAAGAGTTAGCTGAGTTGCAGAAACAACTGAATGAGCTGCTTGACACGAGTTTTATTCAGCCATCTAAAGCTCTATTTGGTGCACCTGTTCTCTTTCAAAAGAAACAACATGGAACGCTACAGATGTGTTTTGACTATCAGCCATTGAATAAGATGACTGTAAAGAATAAATCTGGTGCAAGACTTGATGGACAGATTGAGCAAAGCTTGCTGGTTCACGAAGCTTGATTTAAGGTATGGTTATTGAAATGTGCGTAGTGCTGAAGGTGATGAGTCTAAAACTACATGTGTTACGAGGAATGGCTCATATGTTATGCCATTTGGGCTAAAAATTTCTCCTGCCACCTTTTGCAACCTGATGAATGATATGCTATATGATTTTATGGATGACTTTGATGCCGTCTACTTAGACGACATGGTTATCCATAGTCGGACCCTTGATGAACATTTGTCACACTTGATCAATGTGTTGTCTCGTTTAAGGGAGAACAAATTATATGTAAAGATGGTGAAGTGTGAGTTTACTAAATAGGAGATTAAATTTCTAGGTCACTTGGTGAGCCAAAACCAGGTGCGGATGGACCTGAATAAGGTGTAAGTCATTGCGGAGTGGAAGGAACCTAAAGCTGTGAAAAAATTAAGGTCTTTCCTCGGGTTGGCAAATTATTATAGAAAATTCATTGCTGGTTACTCAAAAATAGCTACTCCTTTGATAGATTTGTTGAAGAAGAATGTTAGGTGAGAGTGGACAGAAAAATGCAATGTTGCATTTGAGTTGCTGAAAGAAGCCATTGCATCGGAACCTATCTTGCGGCTTCGTGATTTTGAGTTGCCCTTTGAAGTTCATACTGATGCATCTGACAAAGCTATTAGAGGTGTGTAGGTTCAGGAAGGACATCATGTGGAGGAAACTGAATGAAGCAGAGCAAAGGTATTCGGCTTACGAGAAGGAAATGGTTGCTGTTATTCATTGCTTGCAGAAATGGTGTGTTTACTTGCTTGGAAAAAAGTTCATTGTAAGGAAGGACAATGTGGCTAATAATTTCTTCAATACCCAGAAGTAATTGAGTCTACAGCAAGCCCATTGGCAGGGTTGAATAATGAGCCGACAGGCCACCGTTCGGATCACGCAGATGCCGAAGTACGCCAGAGGCACGTGCTACCTGCCATAATCAAGGAGACGATGTTCCACGTGCATATAAAAAGCCCGGGCTTTGGCCGAACACCAATCCAAGCTAGTCCACACCCTGAGTCGATAGGCGGACCAGCTCAATGCCATTCCACATACAACAGGGGCGCATCGCCATCGCACATCCGCTTCCCCCCCCCCCCCAACAATTTCAAGGACTCTTTGACTGTCGTTTCAAAGTTCTTTTCATTTTTCCCTCGTGGTACATAATCCCTATTGGTCTCTGGCCTGTATTTAGCCTTGGACGAAATTCACCACCCGATTTGGGTTTCATTACCAAACAACCCAACTCGTGAAAGCGCCTACGACATGGCCATGGCCAGGGATCCAACCTCGCCACACAAGCAAAACGCCACTCACGTGCTGCACGTAAAGTTGCCTCACCGATAAAAGCCAACAATAGCTCCAACACACGATGCGCAACCATGTGTTATTGTTGATGCCAACGTTGCAAAGCAAAGACAAGCCCCGCGAAGCACAAATAGGGGGTTAAATAAATTCAATACACAACCCACAACAACCAATGGCAATTAGCAATTTAATGTGCTTGGCCCAATGCGCACGGCACCTTTCGACGCGACTTGCATGATGCGTTGCTATTCCACTGTAAAAAGCCATCATCAGTCATGAGCGATGTCGCCTCCCGATGTTTCCCGCAACAACTTGCAATACGCAACATACTAAGCTTCGGCCCATGCGCATGGCACCTTGCGGTGCTACTTGAACGAAAAACGGCCATTCCACTGCAAAAAGCCATCAACCGCCATGAGTCATGTTGCCCGAAACACCCGATGGAAATCGACATCTACTGAGCATCGCCACATGTGCACGGCGCTACTTGAAGGATGATCATCCATTCATTGTCTAAAGCCATCAGCTGCTATGAGTGATGCCAGACACAACCCGCAACAACTGATTGCTATCGGCAAATTACTAAGCATCGCCACATGCGCATGACCCCTTGCGACGCTACTTGTACGTTGCTCTGCCATTCCATTGCTAAATACCATTTGCCGCCACGAGCGATGTCGCCTCACCATTTTGCCCGCAATATCCATTAACAATTGACACTCACTAAGCTTCGCCCCATGCGCACAGCACCTTGCGGTGCTACATGCACGATGCTCCACCTTTTCTTGCCAAAAGCCAATGTTTGCCACGAGTGGTGTCACCCCAGGCATGATACAAGACCACACAAGTATTTACCGGCGTTGTTTGTGAAGTTCGGGGACGTAGCACAGAAAAGCATGCATGACCCCTATGTCTACGCCCCATGCCAGCGTCCCCCATGCTTGCCCGCACTACCTGGCAGTAAGCATCTGAGGTGCCTTTCAACACCTCTACCCTCTTATATATCCTTAAAAAAATCCAAAGTTTCAGGAGTAAACATGTTTTGTCCAGAGAATCATAATCGAGTTGTACAATACTAAATAGCACAAACCAAGGTAAAACTTAGCTAATATATTAAGAAATGACATTTAAACATTGTAAATGATATTTTATACAAATAAATATTTTTTTTATTTTTTTTATTATAAACAAAAAATACTTGGAAAATAGTAAAAAAATGGAAATTTATTATAAATATTGGAAAAACAAGGAAGAAAATTTTTAATACACCACGAAATAATATTACACATAAAAGAGTAATTATTTTTATACAAAACTAACATAAAAGCTATTTAAAATTACAAAAAATGCATAAAAATACATAAAAATAGATAAAAGATAGGTAAAATACATAATATTTTTATAAAAATGGATGACCAACCACCATTAATCATGAGGAACTTCCATTGTTGCAACCGCCAAAAGTGATTCCGACTTCAAAACGCCGATGCCAACCACCAAGCATCAACCAACCGTCGTTAGTCGCTACTGCTCGAACCACCGCTACTTTCCACCACCGCCACTAACGACCACTACTATCATTTCACTTGAAATGTTGCTAAGCAAACAAGCACTAGATATTGAGCAGCATGGAGCGGCTCAATGTCTAGTGCACGGTGCTCCAACTTTAGCAATGAAATCATTGTCTAAAGCCATCAGCTGACACGAGCGATGCCAAACACAACCCACAAAAACTGTTGGCAATCATTAACTTGCACGAAATCTGCAAATCATGTCATCGCTCGTGGCAGCTGATGCTTTAGACAATGAATGGCGGATCATTATGCAAGTAGCACATGTCCTGCCATGTCTCTCAATATCCTGACACGTCCTGTGACATCCTGAAATGTCCTGACCCGTGCCATGGCCATACCCTGCCTTGTCTTGTGATGTCTTGACACATCCTGACACGTGCCATAGACATGTCTTGACATGTCCTAACCCATGCAAAGCCCTTGTCCTACCATGTCCCGACATATCCTGTGGCCACGTCCAGCGACGTCCTGACCCGAGCCATGGCCACGCCCTACCATGTCCTGCGATATCCTGACACATCCTGAAACGTGTCATGGCCATGTCCTGAAACATCCTAACTCGTGCCATGCCCACGTCTTACCATGTCCTGACACGTCCTATGGCTAGGTCCTGACCCGTGCTATGGCCTCACCCTTCCATGTACTACGACGTCCCGACACGTCCTGTGGCCACATCCTCCAACATCCTGACATGTCCTAACCCATGTTATGGACATGCCCCGGCATGTCCTGCGACGTCCTTACATGTCCTAAAACATGCCATGGCCATGTCCTGACACATCCTGACCCGTGACATGCCCACATCCAGCCATGTCCTATGACATCCTGACACATCTTATGGCCATGTCATGCAATATCTTGACACATCATGACCTGTGCCATACCCACAACCTACAAGGACTTGACACGTCCTGTGGCTACGTCCTACCACGTCCTTTCACATCCTAACCCGTGCCATGGCCATGCCTTGCCATGTGCAACCATGTCTTGACACGTCATGTAGTGTCATGAAGAGTGTAGAGCCATGTCCTCACACGCCCTAACACGTCTTATGGCTACATCCAATGATGCCCTGCGATGCCCTGACACGTCTTGATCCATGTCATGGCCATGCCCTGCCATGTCCTGCGACATCCTGACATGTCATGAAATGTGCCATGGGCATGTCCTGACACGTCCTGACCTGTGCCATGTCCACGTCTTGCCATGTCCTCCACGTCCTATGACATCATGACACATCTTGACCCGTGCCATGCCCATGTCCTACGACGTCCTGACACATCCTGTGGCTACGTCCTGTAACATCCTGACACGTCCTAACCCGTGCCATGGACACGCCCTAGATTGTCCTGTGATGTCTTGATAAGTCTTGAAATGTGCCATGGCTATTGCTTACACGTCCTGACCTGTGACATGCCCATGTCCACCCATGTCCTGCAACTTCCTGACACGTTTTGTGGCCACATCCTGCGACATCATGACCTGTCCTGACCCATGACATAACCACGACCTGCAACTACTTGACACATCCTGTGGCCACATCTTGCCATGTCCTAAGTCATGTCATGGCCATTCCCTACCATGTCCTCGCAAGTCCCGACACGTAATATGGCATCCTAAAGAGTGCATGGCCATATCTCACACGTCTTAACCCGTGCCATGCCCATGTCCTGCAATGTCCTGACACGTCCTATAGCCATGTCCAATGACGTGCTGCGATGCCCTAACATGTCATTACCCGTGCCAATGCCATACCCTGCCATGTCCTACGGCATCCTGAGATGGCCTAACACGGGCCATGGCCATGTCCTGAAACATCATGACCCGTGCCATGCCCACATCTTGCCATGTCCTGCGACATTATGACACATCCGAACAATTGTCATGGACACGCCTTCGCATGTCCTACGATGAACTGACACGTGCCAATGTGCTGACACATCCTTACCCATGCCATGCCTACATCCTGCCATGTCCTGACATGTCTTGTGGCCACATCGTGCATTGTCCTAACACGTCCTGACCCGTGCCATGGACATGTGTTGACACGTCTTGACCTGTTCCATGCCCACGTCATTCCATGTCCTGCGACATCTTGACACATCCTGTAGCCACATCCTACGACATCTTGACACATCATGACCTGCGCCTTGGCCATACCATGCCATGTCCTATACCGTCCAGACATATACTACAACATCTTTACACATCTTGACCCATGCCATGGCCACGCGCTGCCATGTTCTGCGACATCCTGAGACGTCCTGACACATGCCATGGTCATGTCTTGATATGTCCTGACCCGTGCCATGCCCTTTTCCTGCCATGTCTTGTGACGTCCTAACACATCCTGTTGCCACGTTTTGCAACGTCCTGACCTGTGCCATGGCCACGCCCTTCCATGTCCTGCGACATCCTGACATGTCCTGAAATGTGCCATGGCCATGTCCTCATACGTCTTGACTGGTGCCATGCCCACGTCTTGCTATGTCCTGACACATCATATGGCTGCATCCTGCGACGTCCTGACCTATGTCGTGGCCTCGCACGGTCATGTCCTGCGATGTCCTAACACATCCTGAAACGTGCCATGGCCATGCCCTGACACATCCTGGCCTGCTCCATGCCTACATCCTGCCATGTCCTTCGGATAAAAGGTGAATTTGACTATATTTATGCCCTAAATAATCACACTTTATTGTTGAATTGATATTGTTTATAATGACAAAATGATTTTATTAGTGTTTATTGGTGTGTTATAGGTACACATGAATCATTGGAGACTAAAGGAGCTATTTTGGAGTCATAGGATGGTATAAAAGCCAAGTAAAGAGTTGAAGTGAAGCTGGCATGAACAATTGAAGAAGAGATTCTGGAACACTGTTCAACCGCAGTTCACTCACGACCGCGGATGAACCACGAAAAACCTACTCGCGGAACATTTGGAGATTCAGAGCAGTGCTCTGTTCGCAGTTCGCTCGCGACCAAGAACGAACCGCGGAAGATGCCAAATATTTTAAGGCTAATTTTGTACAAACTCAATTTTTAAGACCTAAACCCTCTATATAAACCTAGATTTCACCCAAGAGAGGAAAGGTTTGTATTATTACCTACTTTTGCAAGATTATTAGTAAGAGGGAACTCTCTCAACTTATTTCTTTCTTATATATTGATTCTTCGATTATGAATTCAATTATTATTCTTGTTTCTTTTATCATGAGTAGCTAATTTCTTATCTAAGGTTTTGATGGAACCTATTGGGTGATGAACTTCTCGTTTATATGATTACAAATTGTTAGTTAGATTTCTATTTGTTCAACTTCGTTCTTGTTGTAGTTAATTGGTAGAGCTCCCGATTAGCTGTGCCTATTTAGTGTGCATAACTTGGAAAAGAGTGAATATTTAGGTATATTGTTGAACAACACCACACCTAGGTTATTGGAGGAATCTATAACTTTAGGCGTAAAGACGGGATTAGGAATAACGAAGTCTTGGGTGCAATCTTAAGTGAACTATTCAAATTAAAGCTAGCTAGGGTAGCTCGGGAGAGTGCACTAGTAAATTATTGTAGTTGCTCGGGAGAGAATTATGGTACAAATAGCGTTCATGATTGATAGAATATATTGACAATTTCTATGAGCATAAACATAAGGGATTCCATCAATAGGAGAAATCAATACCTTAGTCTTTCTCTATATTCTATACCTAATATTCAATTATTTCTTTTAAGTATTTAATTCTTGCAAAAGTTAGCTGTTAGAAAACCTTCACAAAAATATACTCAAAGTTTGGGAACTTGCTTCAGAAGTGTTCTTGGGTTGTGGAAGTTGTATTTGGTAGGTTAATTCCCTGTGGGATCGATTCTGGACTTATTTGACAAGGTTATATTTACTACGACTATTGCTTTGATGTGAATCAAGTTTGGCGACTTTTCCAGGGAATTAACGGAATTATCAATTGCCATTAACAGAAATACAAGATTCTTGGGGTACTCCAGTGCATGCCTAGAAAATCTGCAAGGACTGGAGAACTAATTGAAGGACTCACAGACCCCGAGCAAACTTTCTGGGCACGTAACAGGGCAATCAAACAAATTCAGCAATAGATTTCGACATGGGTAACATGAACGACCCAAACCAGCAAGCTGGGTTGAACATGCAAGAGGCGTAGGAGGCGTAAGAAGGTTGACTATTTGACTGGGCACTACCCACAGCGGATAATTTGGCAACTGCCATCGTTGCGCCAGCGATTCAAGCTGAGTCTTTCCAGATTACTAACAACATGCTACACTTGTTGCAAAATAGGGGATTATTCTCTGGGTCTCAGGTTGAAGATCCACAACAGCATCTGAAGAACTTTCTCTCAATATGCAAGACGCAGAGGCAACCGAATATGACATCGAAAGCCATCAGACTATTGCTTTTTCCGTTCTCAGTTACAGGTGCTACGCAAGTATAGCTAAACTCACTCCCCATAAACTCTATTGCAAATTGGGATGAGTTAGTCAAGCAATTCCACAACAAGTTTCATCCACCTAAAATGACAGATCAGCAAATTGATAAGATTGTGAGCTTCAAGCAGAAACCAATGGAGACATTATATGAAACTTGGGGCAGATTCAAAGGTATGCTTGTTATGTGTCCTTACCATGGGATTCCTGAGCAGATGATGGGTTAAAAGGTTCTACATTGGACTTTCAGATAGAATGAAGAATATTGTAGATGCTTCAGCAGGTGGGGCTTTTCTGAGCGAGACTTGGAGAGAAGGCCAAAATTTGCTTGATAAAATGGGTCAAAACTCCGGGTGGACGACCAGGAATGCTTCTATTACTCCAGTGGTACACTCTGTACCTCTGAATCCATTCAACATAATGGAGGAGAACATGGCAACCTTATTGACACAAATGAGCATCCTGACAAAGAAGGTGGAATAATCTGGTGTCAAGCAGCAGGTTCACATTGTAGACACTACCAATGGTGGTTTATGCACATCTTGCATTAGTCAACCCATAGGTAATCCATGGGCTGCAGACCAAGAACATCATCACCAGCATAAAGATATGAACTATGTAGCAAATTAAGGAGGGTAGCAACAGGGTAACCAGAGTTGGGGTCAGCAGGCTCCACAGTAGTACAGGCCTCCTCAACTATAGTATAATGCAGCAGGTATGAGGCCAACAAACAACATGGCTCCATATCCTAGACCTCAGAATTTTAGCAATCAGCAGCAGGGATATCATCCACCTCCACCAACGCATGGGGGTAGACATGACGATGGGTTCGCAAGGTTGGAAGCTATGATGCAGCTGGTAATTGGGTCATATGCCAATACTAATGAAAGGATGGATGTACATGACGCAACTATAAAGAATATGAAAGTTGCAGTTGGTAGGTTAATTCCCACAGGGATCGAATCTGGACTTATTTGACCAGGTTATATTGACTATGACCGTTGCTTGGACGTGAATCAATTTTGGCGCTGTTGCCTGGGAAGATTATGGAGGTGCAGATAGGCCAGATTGATATGTCACTTAACAATAGACCTCAAGGGACATTGCTTGCAGATACGCAAACAAACCCAAAGGCTCAAATCCTAAAGCAGCTGAAGGCAGTTAATCTGAGAAGTGGTAGAGATCTTGATGCTAAGCAGAAAAGAGAGAGAAGCAACGCACAGGCAGAGACACTCACTCCAGTGCCCATTGAACTGGATGAGTCCAACGGGTTGACAGAATTTACAGTCTAGCGAGTAGCAAAAAATAAAGATATGCAACAGGGAACAGAGAAAGCAGCTGAACAGGTAGAGTAGTAGGTTGAAGAGAGAGTGATAGAGAAAGAAAAATCCCAAGTGATTAGGAAGAAGAGGCCTCGACCATCTTTCCCCCAAAGGTTGGCCAAGCACCAAAAAGAAGAGCACTACAAAAGGTTCTTTGATATGCTCAAGCAAATCCAGTTAAACATTACTTTAATTGAAGCTTTGAAAGAAATGCCTGGGTATGTTAAGATGATGAAAGACTTGATGTCGCGGAAATTTGATTTCCAAGACTTGTCCACTGTGACTCTTACTCAGACTTGTAGTGCAGTGGTTTCTAGACCTATTGCTGAGAAGCTATCTGACCCAGGTAGCTTCACCATTCCATGCACTATAGGAAACTTTGCCTTTACAAAGGCATTGTGTGATTTGGGGGCAAGCATAAATCTTATGCCCTTGGTGATTTATAAGAGGATAGGCATTGGGAGAGCCATGCCTACCTCTATGTTGTAACAGCTTGCTGATAGGACGGTTAAGCGTCAATTTGGTATATTAGATAATGTGCTTATCGAGTTGGGAAAGTTCGTGTTTCCCATCGATTTTGTGATTCTTGATTGCAAGGTGGACGAGAAATTCCTATAATTTTAGGAAGGCCATTCCTAGCCACCGGGAGAGCATTGATTGATCGTGAGACTGGGGAACTCAATATGAGGTTGAATGATGAGGAGATCATATTAAATGTGCAAAAATCCATGAGGCGCCCTAGTGAGTTTGCAAATTGCTCTCTTATTAATGCGGTTGATGTGATCCTGGAGACAGACGATTTAGAATTGACCACTTAAGATCCACTTCAAGCATGCCTAATGAACTTTGAAGAGGTAAATGGTGAAAGTCTAGTAGAATGGGTGCTATCTCTGGAAGGAAAGGGGTTTTGGGAGAGAGAGCTGGAATTCGAGCTTTTACATCTAGAGAAAAGAGAGACCCCTCCTACAAAGCCATCCATAGAAGAGCCACCAAAGCTGGAGCTCAAACCACTACCATCTCATCTTAGGTATGAATTTCTAGGTCCTAACTCCACTTTACTAGTTATTATCTCATCTGGTTTGTTAGATGTGCAGGCTCAAAAGCTTATACAGGTACTGAAAGAATGCAAGACTGCCATTGGGTGGACCATGGCAGACATAAAGGGGATCAACCCCACATACTGTATGCATAAGATTCTCCTGGAAGAGGAGCACAAACCTTCCAAGGAACATCAAAGAATGCTGAACCCAAACATGAAGGAAGTGGTGAAGAAAGAGGTAATAAAGTGGCTAGAAGCGGGAATTATTTTCCCAATCTCTGATAGTAGTTGGGTTAGCCCAGTTCAATGTGTGCCAAAGAAAGGTGGTATGACGGTGGTGAAAAACGAGAATAATGGATTGATCTCAACAAGAACCGTCACCGGGCGGAGAATATGCATGGACTATAGGAACCTGAATCTAGTTGTGAGCATGTGATTATTGCCATAAGCAATAAAAATTCCAAAATTAAATAAATAATATTTTTTGTGCGCAATTACATGTTTTGACTAAAATAAAAGTGCATTTGTGTGAGTGAAAATTAAATATGAAAATTAGAAAATTAAAAAAAATAGGTTGAGTATAAATGTCACAAATAAAAGAATTTTAAAAGAAAATTAACAAAAATACAGATATACCGGAAAATAAGGAAAAATAGCAAACAATGTCAAAAAAAATATCAGAAAATTGTAGGAAATTAAAATAATTTGAGTAATTGAAAAAGAATATAAAAATAGAGAATAAAATACAACAAGAAAATACATAAAAATAATAAAAATACATGAAAAAATAGACATCTGGGCCAAATACACAGGCCCAGATGCATTAGCCCAGACAATTAAAGAGAATCAGTCCAAATTGATTAAGTGACAAATGATCTCAGCCGTACATTTATCCAAATCCAACGGTTGAATTTAATCCGGAAATCTAATTTATTTAATATAGTTTTGGTGTTTAATCCGGGCCGTTCGTTCTTTTAATCCAACGGAAGAGAGATCAAGTCCCTATTTAAGCTAAACAACACCGTCTGAGGAAATTTAATCCTGGTCGTTGATCAATGATGATCCAATTGCCAGGAATGAATTAGGCGTTACATGTATAAAAGGCCTGGCCTCTCAGAGACCGGCCATTTCATCTCCTTTACTTCAACCATAGCCGCCCTTTAAGCTTCTTCTTCCTCTCCTTCATCCCTACCGGCTATGGAGACTGCCCGCCATTCATGGCAGTCTCCGGCCACTCCTACACCTAAAACCTCTCTCATCTCACTCCCCTACCCAAAACCACCCTGAAAAACCAAGAAAAACCCAAAAGCCCCATAATCTTGTAAACCCGGTCACCGGAGTTCTTCTCCGGTGACCACTACTTTTGATACCAGTCCCCAAATTAACAACCCAAAATCCCCTTTTCTTGATCTATAACCCCATGTAAACCATTTCCTTCGAATCTTTCTTAAACCATTCGAATATTCAACAATGAGTCGCCGGAACCCTACCTCCGGCCAACTCAAACCAAACCCTATACCAAATACCCTCTCTTTTACATCTCTGAACCTATTTCTTCTGTTAAAACCAATAATAGACCACAAACATGAAAGTCTGAAATCCGAACGAAAAAGAAAAGGAAAACTTGAAAAAAGAAAAGAAAAGAAAAAGAAAAGAACAAAAGAAAACAAGGGGAAGCTCAGGGGACATATCCTGCTAAGCTAAGTCCCCGTCCCTTTTAAATTCTGTTTCGAGCATGATTTTATGTGTAGTTCTATTTTTCTTCTTAATCTTCTTTGATTAGATTAGTTGCATGTTTCGATTAGCTTCTTATTTGACTATGTTTCTTGCTTTTAACTTATTTTCTCCTATTAAGCATGAATCCCTGATTAATTGTCTATTACACTTGACTATGTATGCTCGAGCCTTTTAGGGTTTTTGTTAGTTTTTACCATGATATTCTGAATATGCCTCACATGTCAAATCTAATATGCTGTGCATAAAATCTGAATTGTGAAATTGTTTGATTGAAATTCAACCATATTCAAATTTCTCTCTAAGTTTTGGTTAAATGATAAGTGATTCTGATTTTGTGGCTATGTGTGCAATTTGATATGAAAAGGTTATATTTGTAATAGATTCATGTTATTAGACTACAATCAAGCTTAATATGCTATTAGGTGATATTGGTTATAGATGTTTAGACAATTAATTGGATAATTGACTAACTTTGAAAGCATGAAAGTAGTTTAATTAGGTTAAAAATGAAAATGACATAAAAAATGGTTATAATTGAAATAACTGTAGAGTGGTCAGTGTTGAAACTGGCTAACTCTGTAAATTCTATGTCTTAAATCTAAGTGGCTAGTTCTGAAACTAGTTTAACTCTTAGTAATAGACAATAAAAGCCCAATATGGCTAAATTTGTAAGTCTTAAGCTAGCCTTAAGATGCTATTGAACAATAGTGTCTAATTTTGCAAAAAAAGCCAAGTCCAAATACTGGACTGGCTAAAAATGGAAGGCTTAATCCTTAATTATTAAGTAGTTTAGTCCTGCAAATTAACTCTAACACAAAAATGAAAAGAATACCTCTCATAAGAGGTTAGAATTTTAAAAAGAAACTAAGACCCTAATCTGGCTAAGTCTTAAATACTTATATAACAATGGCCAGAAGTTAAATAAAGGTTAAAATAGAATACCCAGACTTGGATAAGGTCGGGTAAATAACAATTGATAATAAGGGTATAAAAGGAAATGAAAATGGCATAATTGTTGATATAATAGAGCCTATGAGGATAATTAAGACATTTAGACCTAGTATTTCTGCAATATTGCACAAAACAAAGGGTATAATAGACCCAATAAAAAAGGCAAATCAGTTAATAACATTAGCAAGTGAGGGTATACTAGTAATACACCTCAAATAGAAGCTAATAGAACCTTCCAGCACATGCTGGAAGGTAAATTTGAATCCGAAATGGGCATTAAAGTGTAGTAAATAAAACAATTAAGGGGAAGGAATTAGGAATAACCTTTTCAAATTCCCCCCCCCCCCAAAATTTCACCAATTCTATCGATAAATAGGCTGGAATAAAGCTTGAATAGAGGTTGGATTTTGAAGGAATTCAGAGATATACTGAAAATACAAACACATAGGGTAATTTTTTGGGTTTAGTCGAAGCTTTGCTCTTAAGCTCTGTAGAATTCCTCTGTTACCTGCTAGTTTATTGGGTTTTCTACTGGTCTTCTGCTATTGTGCTACTTGATATTGCTTAGCCGAGTCTGGAATCCTTAGTTGACTGTTGAATTTGATAGTGTTGCTGTGATTCATCCATCTCCACTGTTGTTGCATTACTGCTGTGATCTACCTACTTATTCTCATCTTCATCTCCCTTAGACTCATAAACTTACATTGCTGAATCAGGTACACAACTGAACTTCATGTAATTGCAGTTGAATTGAAGTTGATGAATAAAGCAAGTTGAATTTCTCAATAGCTTTGTTTTCCGAATTTATTTTGTATTTAGATGATGATTAGTTAAAATTGTAATTCAGTATGACTTATTGTATAATTGATTCAAGTGAGACACGAATGAAAGCTGGAAACAATGTAATAGATTAGTAAGTAGAGTAGAGTAGCGGTAGAAATTAAAATCACTTAGTTAAAATCGGTTAATAACTAATCAGGTACATTTAGTCTAAAAACAAGTGCATAACAGGTAGATTAATAACGACATTAAAGTGTGTGATAATTAGTTTGAACTTAATAATTGTTAGTTTAATCTAGACAGTTTTTGAGGTAATTGAAATGTATAGATGAAATTGGTAATCAAATGTGAAGTCGATAATCACATAGTTAGTCGAATGAGTCACATAATTAGTATAATGTTCAATGCCATTAATTAATTATGTGAAATTCATGAGTAATCACAATTAATATATTGCCAAGTAATTTAGTATTAATTGAGTAATAGTTATGTTAGTGTTAACTAGTAAGTAATTCGATTCAGTATTTTAAAATGTTGTTGAAACATAAAAACAAAAGCAAATCTGTTAATTAGACTTCATTCTTAGTAGACAATTAAGGTTTGAAATCGACATTGTAACTCTGTATTATTTCTCTTCATTGAATAAGATAATTTGAACTTTGTTATCTTCTGATTCTGAATATTTGTATACATATGATGAATTTATGCTTCTGTTTATTCTTTTCAATTTTATTCGGTTTGGGCTTGATAGATAGCGACGGCCCAGACCTGTATCGATGCGCAAATGGGCTTCTAACAGACTACTGCTGTGTGTTCTGGGTTTTTAGAGCCAAATGCATAAACTGATTTGTTGAGAACGAGCCCAAAGTGTCTAGGCCCATGTAACATAAAAATAAGGCCTGGTTGTATTGTGGAAAATCAATAAATTAGGGAAAAACCAAAAATAAAAATAGAAAATATAGTATATATATAGGATTGGACTATAAATTTAGTGGGACGAGCCTCGTATTAAAAACAAAATAGCGGGGCCCCCATATGAACAAATAATTATATGATAGACTCGGGAAGGTTGATAGCTATTTTCACAACCTTTCCAAAAGATTAATAGCCGATAGACGATGTAGGCGCAACTTTAAAAGATACTTTCCCCTAATACGAGTGCACATTTGATGTGACTCAAATCATAAATCCTGGGGATGCCGAAACGTGTTAAAAGTCACAGGCGTACTGGTTGCGGTGTGACTCAAAATGCATTTTCGCAACGTAGCAATTCGTAAAATATTCGAAGTGAAACATGTGCATATTGTTAAAAAACATATTATAAATCATCTAAAATCAAGAATGACAGTTGAGCGACCGTGCTAAAACCATAGAATCCGGGAGTGCCTAACACCTACTCCCGGGTTAACAGAATTCCTTATGCGGATTTCTCATTGTGCAGACTGTTAAAACAGAGTCAACTTCCTCGGATTCGGGATTAAATGGTGACTTGGGACACCATTATTTTCCCAAGTGGCGACTTTGAAATTTAAATAAAATCCCAAACCGATTGTCCTTTATTTGGTAAAACTCCTTCCTCGTTGTTATTATATCCTTTCCTGAGGTATTTATAATATCGAGGTATACCTTATCCTTTTAATCGGGGAAATAAAAAAATGTAGTCAAAAGGGAGGTGTGACACTAGCCACCCGCAAGGACCACTTCCCACTTCCCTTCATTGATCAGATGTTTGACAGGTTGGCAGGGAGGTCACACTTTTTCTTCTTGGATGGGTACACGTGGTACAATAAAATCTCCATAGCCCCCGAGGATAGAGAGAAGACCTCCTTCACAAGCCCATATGGCATTTTCGCCTTTAGCATGATGCCACTCGGACTATGCAATGCACCTGCTACATTCCAAAGGTGCATGATGGCTATTTTCACCGACATGGTGGAAGACATTATGGAGGTGTTCATGGATGATTTCTCAGGGGTAGGGAATTCATTCGATGAATGCCTAGTCAATCTGACAAGAGTGTTGAAACGGTGCATGGAGACAAATTTAGTGCTAAACTGGGAGAAGTGCCATTTTATGGTACAAGAAGGTATAGTATTGGGGCACCGAGTTTCGAGCAAAGGTATTGAGGTAGACCGAGCTAAAGTAGATGTCATTGCAAAGTTGCCTCCACCAACATCCGTCAAGGCCATTAGAAGCTTTCTTGGACATGCAGGTTTTTACCGGAGGTTCATTAAAGACTTGTCCAAAATCTCAAACCCTCTCTGTAAGTTACATGAAAAAGATCACCCCTTTGTTTTTTCTGATGAATGCAGGATTGCTTTTGAGGGGCTGAAGAAGGGGTTGGTCGTAGCACCCATTATCATTGCCCGCGACTTGGAGCAACCGTTTGAGATATAGTGCGATGCAAGTGATTATGTAGTGGGGGTAGTGCTTGGCCAAAGGAAAGACAAGCCGATGCATCCAATCTACTATACTAGTAGAACATTGGAGCACAGCTGAACTACACAGTGAAGAAAAAGGAGATGCTGGCGGTCGTGTTCGCGTTCGATAAATTCATGTCCTATCTCATAGGATCCAAGGTAATTGTATACACTGACCATGCAGCTTTAAGGTACTTAATTGGTAAAAAGGACTCTAAGACGCGCCTAATTCGTTGGGTGCTACTTCTCCAAGAGTTCGACCTTGAAATACGTGATAGAAAGGGCACCACAAATCAAGTCGCTGATCATTTGTCACGACTTGAAGGAGCTGAAATTGTCAAAGAGAGTGGAGAAATTCTGGAAACCTTTCCAGACGAGCAACTGCTCACCACCACTCTCCTTGAAGTGCCATGGTATGCATATTATGCAAATTACCTGGCCAACGGTATTCTTCCTCACGACCTATCATCGGTCCAGAGGAAAAGAATTTTTTCGTGAAAGCCAACTTTATTATTGGGATGAACCTTATTTGTTTAAGATATGTCTCGATAATTTGATCTGGAGATGCGTCCCCGAGATCGAACAATCTTCTATTTTGTAGGTGTGTCATGCCTCCGCATATGGTGGTCACTTTGGAGGAGTGCGAACAGCCGCCAAGATACTTGAGGCCGGTTTGTATGGCCAACGATGTTTAAAGACGCACACTTGTAGGTGAAAGGTTGCAACAAATGTCAACGCACTGGGAACATTTCCCGGCGTCATGAGATGCCAATGAACCCAATTCAACAAGTGGAAGTGTTTGACGTTTGGGGAATAGACTTCATGGGGCCCTTTGTCAGCTCATACGACAATAAGTACATACTTGTTGTGGTAGACTATGTATCAAAATGGGTAGAAACTGTAGCATTACCCACAATTGATGCTAAGGTGGTGGTGGGATTTCTGAAGCAAAACATTTTCACCCGTTTCGGGACTTCAAGGGAAATCATTTGTGATGGGGGTACACACTTTTGCAATCGAGCATTCGAGAAATTGTTGGCCAAATATGATGTGAAACACCGAGTTGCTACTCCATATCACCCGCAGACCAGCATGCAAGTTGAGGTCTCCAACAGGGAGATAATGAGTGTATTAACAAAAACAGTGAATGCCTTGAGGACCGACTGGTCCGGGAAGTTTGATGATGCATTATGGGCATATAGGATAGCATTCAAGACACTAATCGGCATGTCACCATACAAATTGGTGTTTGGGAAAGCTTGTCATCTACATGTGGATCTAGAGCACAAAGCGTGGTAGGCATTGAAACAATTAAATCTCAGCTGGGATGAAGCGGGGAAATCAAGAATGACCGGGTTGCACGAGTTGGAAGAATTTCGGTATCTGGCCTTCGAGAGCACAAGACTATACAAAGAACGGATGAAGCGGATTCACGACCAGAACATCATAGAGTGTAACTTCAAAACCAGGGACAAGGTACTTTATATAACTCAAGATTACGGTTGTTCCAGGGCAAATAAAAATCAAGGTGGTCAGACCCTTTACGGGTAATTGAGGCATTAGATTCGGGCGCTGTGGAAATCCAAACCATTAATGGTTCACGCACATTAAAAGTAAATGGATAGCGGTTGAAACTTTATGTTGACATGGGTGACATCGAGGACAAGGTGGAACTACTGTTAGAGGAACCTCAAAGGTCTAGCGAGCCTTGAAATGCGCTAAGTTGAGTCGTGCCGCGACGTTAAATCAAGCGCTACGTGCGAGGCAACCCACGAACTTTTTGTAAGTGTACTCATTATAGTTAGTCCATATAAAAAAAATAAAAAATATTTTCTGCCTGCCCTGCGAAAAAAATCAGAGAGGGGGATTTTTCGCGGTTCATCCGCGGTCGCGGACGAACAGCGGAAAAACACCCCCTCTGAATCTCGCCTGTTCGCGGTCCATCCGCGACCGTGGACGAACCGTGAACGACCGCGGTCAGCTCCGCGACAGACATGTATAAAAAAAAATTCTCTCTTTTAATTCCCCCTTTCTTTTAATTAACCTAACATTACAAACTCCCCCTTATTTCACCCAAAACAGGCGCCACCCCTCCCTATTCCCTCTCTCTCTCTAAAGTTCTCTCCTCTTTCTCTCTACCCCCTCTCTTCAATTCTTCTCCCTACAACCCCTCTACATCAATCTTCTTCATCTTCTACACTTCTCCAACACTTTATAGTGAGTTTTCTTCTTTGTTTTTTTTATCTCTCTTATTTTTATCCTTAGATTGTGTACAAGTAATTAGTTTACATTATTACAGTTTAATTATAGAATTGTACAATATATTGCTAGTAGTAGTAGATTTTATAGAAATTAATTTGTTTGTGTAGTATAGTTCTAGTATGATTATTGTTTGTATTGGTGGTATTGTTGGTATTGTTGGCATTGTTGGGATTGTTGGTAGTGTTGGTATTGTTGGCTCTCCAATATAGTTAATTGTGTTAATTTTGTTGTTTGGAGACCCAATATGATGGATGATATAGTTGGTGATTTGGATAGCCAATGTGGGCAATTGTATGTTGTAGTTTTTGGTCGTGGAATTTTTAGGGGAGATATTGCCCAACTTGTTAGTTGTTTGTTGTTATATAAAAATTGGAGATGGTGTAGGTTTAATTCGGTCATGTTAGATTGCCAAAAGAAATAAGTGTGGGGTGCTTGAGGTGACTTGGTGAATTTGTTAGATAAGTGGTTAATTGTAGGAGTTATGGGATGATAGCACTAAAGAGAATATTGTGATAGTCCACGGATGGTGAAGTCTGAGTAGCCAACCGATGTTCTAACATTATCAAAATTTTTTTGGTTGTTTCTCTTTTGTGCAGGATTATGGCTCCTAAACGATCACGGCAGGCAGCTAGCTCATCTAGGCAATCGACCTATGATGAGTCTAGATTCAGATGCGAGGAGGCGGAAGCTAACTTCCATGCCAAGGCTACTAAAGCTTGGCTCCAGGAAATTGAAATTGACAGGTTAGCCATTCGGATTGAAAAGCCCGAGATATGTGATGAAATCCGCCGCCGCGAAATGGAGCTCTTGTTCGACGCCCCAGCCCTCATGAAAAAAATGCTGGTTAGGGAGCTTTATGCTAATGCTCTCTACGGGATGTCCAGAGAGGTATTCGTCTGAGGTAAGTACGTCTGGGCTCATGTACACTCTATTAGGCAGGCACTTAGACTGCCAAATTTTACTAGTGACGTGGACTACTACCACGATAGGCCTAGTGTCACATGGGACACCTTAATTGAGGCCTTATGTGTTGATGGTATCCCAGTCTGGATAAGAAACAAAATACTCCACTCTAACTGTTTCACCCACACTGCTAAATACTGGTTCACAATCATATGTAACCGGCTATTGCCCTCAAGCAACACCACTGACGTGAACTTCAAAAGGGCACTACTAACATGGTGTTTTATCACCCAGTGGGACGTGGACATCGCCCACCTGATTAGTGACGAGATGGTTCTAAGGGGATCCCTCAAAGCCAAGGGTTTCTATTAACCATCTCTCGTCACTACTTTGTGTCTCGGCCATTATACTCTGGTCCTTGCCACAGATGGTGATCTCCATCTAAAAGCTCCACTCAGAGCTTCTCAAATCAGGGTGGGCCGATAAAATGACCCAATTGATTTGGATGTTGAGGTTCACCCTCTGCCGGTTGTCCGAGCTAAGCATTCCACTGACTCAGCCGGACCTTCTAGGCACGCTCACCATAGAGCGGGCATATCTAGGTCCGAGTCCACTAGACATATGCTTAGGTCTATGAAGGAGGAGGTTTCGGACTTACGCACCTCCGTGGATGGTTTACACACGCGCTTATACGCGATGTCACAAAGGCAAGGTCGTTCAAAACACAGATTCATGGCATGGTTTCGAGTACTTGGTCGAGCATGTCACGTCGACCCCTCCACCGTCTCCGACTGAGTGAGTCACAGGTAAGTTTTCTCGCCCTTTTGAGCTATATTTGTATTATTATGTCATGAGGACATGACATGATTTTAAGTGTGGGGTGGGAAACATATCTTGTATATATTGTATATAATAGATATAGCTGTAAATTATATTAGCTGGCTTGGCCCGATGATGAACACTTGGCGACGGGTTTCTTAAGGGTCTAAGTCAGAATAAAAACACAAAAAAAATAAAATATTTGAAAAAATCCAAAAATATTAGTAGAGGACTCTTCCTGATGACGGACTATTTAGGACAAGTATTCTTGAGGGAAGTAGTCCATGTAGGAATTGTTCTTTCTTTTATTTTCTTTTTCTAGGTAGTGTATCACCTCCCCTTGGTTTTCCTTTTGACCACGGTTCTTTTCCAAGGGTTTTTATTGAACCGGGTTAGGTAGATTTTTCTTTTTTTTTTTAGGATTAGAGGGCAAAGGTTAACATGTAACCCCAAGTATGCACATTAGCAAAACTTAATTAAACTTGAGAATGTATTATCTAAGCTTGACTATAGATTCTAGGATATGCCTTAAATTGCACAATACAGCTTGCTTGAACATTGATAGGACTTTGTAGATGAACCGGATTCTAAATGAGTTGCATGCTATGTGTCTGTGAGATTTTACCAACATTATATGTTTTACATGATACCTAGAACTTGCCCTATGTGTTTGCAAAGCGAAATAGAAGTTGTTTGGTTGTAGAGATGATAGAGGCATTTCTTTGTGTAACCCCATAAATCAATAAGACATGAATTCACCTTTACATATTATCCTAGTTAACCCCTTTGAGATTAAAGCCTATTCTTTGATAACCCTTGAATGTTCAAGAAAAATCGAAATCTTATATTGTTCTACTTTACCTCCTAGAAGTACTTGTGTTGTAATGAATATGCAAAAGTCTAAGTGTGGGGTGAAGGGAAATTGAAAAGGGGAGATCAAGAATGAATGGTAGAATATGGTGAACAGGAAAAATAATGTAAATGCGTTGCAAGGCAATGATAAAAAAAAAGAGAAAAAGAGCTATATCAATGTATATATGTAAATTAGAAAGGCCAGTTACACCAACAAAAGATAATTTGGGGATTAAAAGCAAATAAAGGTGAAGAAATGTTTAGGGGAGACATAAGGAAGAAAACTAAAAGGGAAGTTGTGAAAAAGAAAAGAAAACTGCTTAGGGAGGTTAGCCACTATACCCAAAAGTATCCTACCCGTCCCTTAGCCAACATTACAACCCTTAAAGACCTCTTGATCTATGATTGAATAACTCGATTAGTGGAGTATTACACTAGGGGCAAGCCTATGGTATGTCTGTATGAATATGAATGTTCTTTGTTGAGAGTGAGTGAATTTTTCCTATATCTATAAGTTCCATGTTCTAAATTGTTTATGTGTGGGAACTTCTCTCAATAAATTGTGTGAGGGCATGTAACTCAAGAGAAAAATGGTAAATTTGCAAGTCTGTGATAATAACTAGATTAAGCAATAATGTGTTGGCACGTGAGTTTACGGTTAGGTAAGAACTGTGCATATCTTAGGTTAATCATGAAATATAGCTTTTGTGGCATATTTTGGGGGAGACATTAATAAAATTGGCCTAAATTGTGATTAAGTTTGCTCAAGGACGAGTAGATATTTAAGTGTGGGGTATTGATAATAGGTGAATTTGACTATATTTATGCCCTAAATAATCACACTTTATTGTTGAATTGATATTCTTTAAGATGACAAAATGCTTTATTACTGTTTATTGTTGTGTTATAGGTACACATGCACCATTGGAGACTAAAGGAGCTATTTTGGAGTCATAGGATGGTAAAAAGGCCAAGTAAAGAGTTGAAGTGAAGTTGGCATGAAAAATTGAAGAAGAGATTCCGGAACATTGTTCATCCGCGGTTCACTCGCGACTGCAGATGAACCGCGGAAAAACCTGCTCGCGGAACCTTTGGAGATTCAGAGCAGTGCTCTGTTCGCGGTGCGCTCGCGACCGCGAACGAACCGTAGAAGATGCCGAAAATTTTAAGGCTAATTTTGTACAAACACAATTTTTTTGACCAAACCCCTCTATATAAACCTAGATTTCGCCCAAGAGAGGAAAGCCTTGTATTATGACCTACTTTTGCAAGATTATTAGTAAGAGAGAACTCTCTCAACTTATTTCTTTCTTATATATTGATTCTTTGATTACGAATTCAATTATTATTCTTGTTTCTTTGATCACGAGTAGCTAATTTCTTATCTAAGGTTTTGATGGAACCTATTGGGTTATGAACTTCTCGTTTATGTGATTACAAATTGTTAGCTAGATTTCTATTTGTTCAACTTTGTTCTTGTTGTAGTTAATTGGTAGAGCTCCCGATTAGCTGTGCCTATTTAGTGTGCATAACTTGGAAAAGAGTGCATATTTAGGTATATTGTTGAACAACACCACACCTAGGCTATTGGAGGAATCTATAACTTTAGGCGTAAAGACGGGATTAGGAATAACGAAGTCTTGGGTGCAATCTTAAGTGAACTATTAAAATTAAAGCTAGGTAGGGTAGCTCGGGAGAGTGCACTAGTAAATTATTGTAGTTGCTCGGGAGAGAATTACGGTACAAATATCGTTGATGGTTGATAGAATATATTGACAATTTGTATGAGCATAAACAGAAGGAATTCCATCAATAGGGGAAATCAATACATTAGTCTTTATCTATATTATTTACCCAATATTCAATTATTTTTTTTAAGTATTTAATTCTTGCAAAAGTTAGCTGTTAGAAAACCTTAACAAAAATATACTCAAAGTTTGGGAACTTGCTTCAGAAGTGTTGTTGGGTTGTGGAAGTTGCAGTTGGTAGGTTAATTCCATGTGGGATCGATTCTTGACTTATTTGACCAAGTTATATTGACTACGACCGTTACTTGGACTTGAATCACCTTCGACGTCATGACACATCCTGACACGTCTTATGGCCATGTCTTGCAACATCCTGATATGTCCTGACCCATGCGATGGACAACGCCCTAGACTGTGATGAACTGACACATCTTAAAACGTGCCATGGAAATCTCTTGACACGTCCTGGCCCATGACATGCCCACATCCTGGCATGCCATGCGACATCCTGACACATCCTGTGGCTACGTCCTATAACTTCCTTACCTGTGCCATGGCCAGTCCTGACCCGTTCAATGGCCACGTCCTGCGATGTCGTGCAATGTCCTGACATGTCATGTGACATCCTCACACGTCGTGACCCGTTCCATATCTACGCCCTTCCATGTCCTACAATGTCCCGACATGTCTTGACTTGTGCCATGGCCATGTCCTGACACTTCCTGACCTATGCCAAGCCCTTTTTTTGCGATGTCCTGTGACATCCTGACACATCCTGTGGCCTCGTCCTCTGACATACTGACCCGTGCCATGGCCATGTCCTACGACATCCATACGCATCCTGAAACGTGACTTGGCCATGTCCTAACATGTTATGACTCGTGCTGTGCCAACGTCCTGCCATATCCTGGCACGTCCTGTGGCTACGTCTTGACACGTCCTGAACCTTGCCATGGCCTCACCCTACCATGTCCTGTGATGTACTGACACATCGTGAAATGCACCATGGCCATATCCTAACACGTCATGACCCGTGCCTTGCTTACATCGTGCTATGTCCTGCTTCGTCCTGGCACATCCTGTGGCCACGTCCTGCAAAATCTTGACATGTCCTAACCCACGCCATGGACACGCCTTGGCATGTCCCGCGATGTCCTGACACGTCCTAAAACATACCATGGCCATATGTCCTAATATGTCCTGACATGTGACATGTCCACGTCCTGCCATGTTTTACGATGTCCTGACACATCCTATGGCCATGTCCTGCGATGTCCTGACACGTCCTGACCCGTGACATGGCCATGTCCTTACATGTCCTGACTCGTGTTATGCTCACGTCCTACCATGTCCTGCGACATCCTGACACGTCGTGCAACATCCTGACACGTCCTGACCTGTGCCACTGCCATGCATTATGATGTCCTGTAATGTCCTGACACGTATTAACACGTGCCATAGCCATGTCCTGACACGTCCTAACCCGTGCCAAGCCCTTGTCCTTTCATGTTCTGATGTTCGGACACATCTGGTGGCCACATCCTGTGATGTCCTGACCCGTGCCATGGCCATTCCCTGAGATTTCCTGTGACATCCTAACACGTCCTGAAATGTGCTAAGGCCATGTCCTGACAAGTCCTGACCCGTGAAATGCCCACATCCTGCCATGTCCTGACATGTCCTGTGGCTACATCCTGCGACGTCTTGACACATACTGACCCGTGCCATGGATAAACCATGTCATGTCCTACAATGTCCTGACACATTCGGAAATGTGCTATGGCCATATCTTGACACGTCCTGACCTGTGTCATGCCCACATCCTGCCATGTCCTGTGACGTCCTGACCCGTCTTGTGGCCACGTCCTGCAACATGCTGACATGTCTTGACCCGTTTCATAGCCACGCCCTTGCATGTCATACGACGTCCAGAAACATACCATGGCTATGTCCTGACACATCCTGACCCGTGACATGACCACATCCTGCCATGTCTTGGACGTCCTGATATGTCATGTTGCCACGTTCTGCAATGTCCTGACATGTCCTAACCCATGTCATGGCCATGTCTTGACACATCCTGTCTTGTGCCATGCCCACGTCCTGCCATGTCTTGGGACATCCTGACACGTCCTGCGATGTCCTGACTTGTCCTGACCCATGCCATGGCTACGCCCTACAATGTCCTGTGACATCCCAACAAGTCCTGACATGTTTCATGGCCATGTCCTAACACGTCTTAACCCGTTCCATGCCATTGTCTTGCCATGTCCTACAACGTCTTGTCACATCCTGTGGCCACGTCTTGACCCGTGCCATGGGCATGCCCTGCCATATCCTGGGACATCCTGACACATCCTAATACGTGCCATAGTCGTGTCCTGACACATTCTGACTGTGCCATGGCCACGTCCTGCAATGTCCCGACCCCTGCCATGGGAACGTCCTGCCATATCTTGCGATATCCTGACATGTCCTAACCCGTGCCATGCCCACGTTCTGCCATGTCCTGACACGTTCTATGGCGATGTCCTATGGCCACATCCTGCAATGTCCTGACATGTCCTGAACTGTGCCATCGCCACGCCCTGACATGTCCTGCGATGTCCTGACATGTCCTGAAATATGGCATGGCCATGTCTTAACACATCCTGACCCATGACATGCCCATGTCCTGCCATGTCCTATGATGTCGTGACACATCCTGCAATGTCTTGACACATCCAGACACGTGGCATGGCCATGTATTGACACATCATGACCCGTGTCGTGCCCACGTCATGCCATGTTCTGTGACATCGTGACACGTCCTGCAATGTCCTGACACATCCTGAACTGTTCTATGGCCATGCTATGCCATTTCCTGCGACATCCTGGCATATCCTGACATGTTCCATGAACATGTCCTAACAAGTCCTGACTCATGCCAAGCCCTTGTCCTTCCATGTTATGCGTCATCCTAACACATCATGTGGCCACGTCCTACGACGTCTTGAACTGTGCAATGGCCACACCCTGCCATGTCCTGCGACATCCTAACATGTTCTGAATTGTGCCATGGCCATGTCCTAACACGTCCTGACCTATGTCATGCCCACATCCTACCATGTCCTGACACGTCCCGTGGCTAAGTCCTGCGACATCCTAACATGACCTGACCCATGCCATGTACTCATCCTACTATGTCCTGCGATGTCCTTACACGTCTTGAAACGTGCCATCGCCATGTCCTGACACGTCCTCACCTGTTCCATGCCTACGTCATGCCATGTCCTGTGATGTCCTAACACGTCATGTAGCCACATCCTACGACATCTTGACACATCATGACCTACGCCTTGGCCATACCCTGCCATGTTCTATGCCGTTTAGACATATCCTATGACGTCCCGACACGTCCTGACCTATGCCATGGCCACGCGCTGCCATGTTCTGCGACATCCTGAGACATCCCGACACATGCGATGGCCATGTATTGATACGTCTTGACCCGTGCCACTCCCTTTTCCTGCCATGTCTTGTGACGTCCTAACACATCCTGTTGCCACGTCCTACAACATCCTGACCCGTGCCATGGCCATGCCCTGTCATGTCATATGACATCCTAACATGTCCTGAAATACGCCATGGCCATGTCCTGACACGTCCTGACTGGTGCGTTGCCCACGTCCTGCCATGTCCTGACACATCCTATGGCTGCATCCTGCAACGTCCTGACATGTCTAGATCTGTGTTGTAGCCTCACCCGGCCATGTCCTGCAACGTCCTAACACATCCTAAAACCTACCATGGCCATGCCCTAACACCTCCTGATCTGATCCATGCCTACATCATGCCATGTCCTTCGACGTCCTGACACGTCTTGTGGCCACGTCCTGCAACATCCTAATATGTCCTGACCCGTGCGATGGTCAACACCCTACCCTATGATGTCCTAACACATCCTAAAACGTGCCATGGAAATGTCCTGTGGCCACGTCCTACAACGTCCTTATCCGTGCCATGGCTAGTCCTGACCCATTCTATGGCCACATCCTGCCATGTCATGCGATGTCCTGACATGTCCTGTAAAGTCCTGACACATCCTGACCCATGCCATATCTACGCCCTGCCATGTCCTTTAATGTCCTAACATGCCTTGACATGTGCCATGTCCATATCCTAACACGTCCTGACCTGTACCAAGCCCTTTTTCTGCCATGTCCTGTGACATCGTAACACATCATGCGGCCTCGTTCTCTGACATATTAACCCATGTCATGGCCACATCGTGCCATGTCCTACGACATCCTTACACGCCCTGAAATGTAAATTGGCCATGTCCTGACATGTTCTGACTCATGTCATGCCCACGTCCTGCCATATCATAGCACGTCCTGTGGCTACATCCTACAACGTCCTGACACATCCTAAATCATGCCATGGCCTCGCCCTGCCATGTCCTGCGATGTACTGAACGTCGTGAAACGTGCCATGGCCATGTCCTGACACGTCCTTACCCGTGCCTGGCCTACATCGTGCCATGTCTTGCGTCGTCCTGGCACATCATGTGGCCACGTCCTGCAACATCTTGACATGTCCTAACGCGCGCCATGGACACGCCATGGCATGTCCTACGTTGTCCTAACATGTCCTAAAACATACCATGGCCATATGTCCTAATATGTCCTGACCTGTGACATGTCCACGTCCTGTCATATCCTGCGATATCCTGACAGATCCTATGGCCACGTCGTGCGATGTCCTGATACGTCCTGACCCGTGACATGGCCATGTCCTTACATGTCCTGACTCGTGCCATGCTCACATCCTACCATGTCTTGCGACATCCTGACACGTCCTGCAATATCCTGACACGTCCTGACCTGTGCCATAGCCATGCACTGGGATGTCCTGTGACGTCTTGACACGTATTCACAGATGCCATAGCCATGTCCTGACACGTCATAACCCGTGCCAACCACTTGTCCTTTCATGTCCTCATGTCCGGACACATCTGGTGGCCATATTTTGCGACGTCCTGATCCGTTCCATGGCCATGCCCTGAGATGTCCTGTGACATCCTGACAGGTCCTGAAACGTGCTAAGACCATGTCCTGACTAGTCCTGACCCGTGCAATGCCCATGTCCTACCACGTCCTGCCATGTCCTGACATGTCCTGTGACATCCAGGCCTGTGCCATGGCCATGTCTTGACACTTCCTAACTCGTGCCATGCCCACATCCTACCATATCCTGCGACATCCTGACACGTCTTGTAACATCCTAACCCATGCCATGGCCATGCCATGCCACGTCCTGCGACATCCTGACACATTCTATGGCCACGTCCTGCAATGTCACGACTCGTGCCATGGCCACGCCCTGCCATATCTTCCGACATACTGATATGTCTTGACCCGTGCCATGCCCACGTCCTTCCATGTCATGACACATTCTATGGCCACGCCATATGGCCACGTACCGCAATGTACTATTATGTCCTAAACCATGCCATCGCCACGCCCTAGCATGTACTGCGACATCCTGACATGTCCTGAAACATGGAATGGACATGTCCTAACACGTCCTGACCCATGACATGCCCACATCCAGCCATGTCCTGCGATGTTCCTGCCATGTCCTGCGACATCCTCACACGTCATGTGACGTCTTGACACGTCTTGAACTGTTCCATGGCCATGCCATGCCATTTCCTGCGACATCCTGACATATCCTGACATGTTCCATGGACATGTCCTAACAAGTCCTGACCCATGCCAAGCACTTGTTCTGCCATGTTATGTGACATCCTAACACATCATATGGCCACGTCCTACGATGTCTTGAACCGTGCAATGGCCACGCCCTATCATGTCCTGCGACATCCTAACATGTTCTAAATTGTACCATGACCATGTCCTGACACGTCCTAACATGTGCCATGCCCACATCCTACCATGTCCTGACACGTCCTGCAGCTATGTCCTGCAACGTCCTAACATGTCCTGACCCATGCCATGTACTCGCCCTACTATGTCATGCGATGTCCTTACACATCTTGAAACGTGCCATGGCCATGTCGTGACACGTCCTCACCCGTTCCATGTGATACGCTCAAATTACACTTTGATAATTAGTGTAAGGCGGTCGGTGTCAAATATAGTAACCCAACTAGGTTGGGGTCGAATCCCACAGGGAATAGGTGTGAAACAATTACTGGAGATAGTGTGTTACCCTAGTAGAATCTTAAATCTATTCCGTTAGTAGTAACATGAAAATGTTGTAAGAGTAGTAGAGTATGGGTGAAAGTTGTTTTAGAGTAATAACTTATTTGGATGCTTGATGTGGTAATTAATAAGGTTGATTAAACCAAGGTTGTGTTCCCATAAATGTAGTGTAATGTTATCAGTGTTAATATGATATATTTCTAATGGTTGGTTATTGATATGCAATTGATATCTATGCAACTACCCAATATTTCCCAATGCTTGAATAGTGTTTCCTCTCTTGCTTTTTCCCAAAAGTTTAAGAGTCACAATTTATAGCAGTCAATGGATGCCAAATAAAACCCACTTATCCCTAAGCGATTCTATTAAATGAGGTGTAGGGCCTCGAGTTTTTGTTATTTACTTCTTTAAAAATCTAACTCACTTTCCCAAGCAAAGTAAGACTTAAATGGCTTTTGTCAATGTTTGCAACCACCAACAATAAATGAAGAATGACAAGTAAAGAAATATCAACCAACCATTATTCATATATTCAATGTTAAACACCCATTTACATAACACCCATTTAGGGTTCACAACCTTAGTATTTAAGTTTAGCTACACATGCTAAAATACAAAATACAAGGTGTAATAAATGTCATAAATGCTTACAAAGTAAGAGAATCTTCAACCAAAAGCTTCCAAAATGATGAAGTATTAATGTCTTGGAGTCTAGTGTAAAGTCTGGACAAGATATCCCCACACAGGATTCTAAAAACTATTTATAGAAGGACCAAATTCGGACAAAAATCACATAAGTATGGACTAAATTTTGCAATAAAACAATCTAATATTTAAACAATCAGTATGTAAATGTGCCGAATTTCTTGGGCACATCAACACCCCCAACTTAAATTCTTGCTTGTCCTCGAGCAAGCAGAACATACCTATGCCAACATTATTCACAAACACAAACAATAATGACACAAGACAGCGTTCATTGCCAGTTTTTCAAGCATGTACTCAAATAATCATACCACTCCTCCGAGACTAGAAGTATGCAGATAGAAACAGGCCAATCATGCAAGTTCTGAGCCTCATATTGTGACTAAGTGTTACCCTCAGCTGAATGCATTTTCATTTGACTCAAGAAGGTTCAACTTAGTTAAATTCCGTAGTATATGCACTCTCACCAGAAATGATGTCCCAAACTCACAATATTTACAACATTTACAAGGACAACTCAAAAAGAACACTCACGCTCAGAAGGAACTTAAGGTACCACAACATGTCATACCATAGGCTTGCCTTTATTTTAATTCGCCACTTATTCAAGAACGATTGGTTGGAGGTCTCACAAGTACTTTTTAGGCTTGTTAATGAAGGTTTAGGGAATGTAGAATAAGCATCTGGTTATAAGTGACTTCACCCTCCTTGAACATTACTAGCAAGTGCCATTCTTTTGCACTTTGATTCTCTTCAACCCTTATAACCTCATTAGTATCTAGTTCTTAACATGGACTCACTTTACATCCCTCATTTTACTTTTTTATCCAAAGCTCCACAATTTATGTAAATATACATGTTTCTCTTTTTTTTTATACACATAGGTAAATAGACTAACCTTTGTTTTCATTTTTATTTTTCTTTTAGAGCTTGAATGCTATAATACACTTTTTGAGGTGTGTGGTCTTGGACTCAATGCACAACCTTATCCATTTCTACTTTTACCCCACCCCCAACTTAGGCTTTTAGCCTCATTCTTAATGTTCAAGGAGGGTTAGGTTCAAGAGAGGGAATTTCTTCGCAAAGGGGAAAGGTTTGTAATGAGTTCGCCAAAGAACGGTTTAAAGGCTCAAAATGGGTGCCAGTGATATTATCTGTGCACGGGAGGCTCGAAAGGCTAATGAGGTTATACCAATAAATCAAATAATGCGTAAGATCATTCCTCCAACAAAACATACTATCATTAGTATTGAAAGACCAACCAGGCAAGTTCTAGATGACAGAAGTAGACACAAGAATTATATACAAATAGAGAGCTCGCACACACATCGTACATGAACTGCTTTATTCACATTGTTTAGCACTTTCAAGAAACTATTTTGCAATTCAAAGCTTTTATGGGATGCCATAGAGTCACAAAATGAGCCTCAGATTCATAGGATTGGTCATACAGACAAGTTCCCTTAAGACAGTCGTCAATCTGTCTATCATTGGGATGAGTAGACAAAGATGACTATAGGAGGATATGTGCTATGTACAGATACTCATCCTTGTCACTGAGCAACTCCACTAAACAGATCACATTGATTTACACCCAAGGTTCTGATTCTACTATTACACTCTTGGAAAAGAATCAGACAAAGAAAAACCAAGAAGAATTGATTTACTAACTAATCAACACAAACGAATCAAAACATCATCGAAACATTGATTTATATACCAAAGTCATACCAATGTACACAAGTTTTGATACGCATAAGCACAAAAAAAACATCACTATATACAAGGAAAAACTCACACCAAGTACCCCACCCCGAACTGAAAAAGATGCATTGTCCCTAATGCATAGAAGTAAAAAGCAGAGTTTGAGGGAAGACTCCCTGATGCACACTAAGTGTTTTGGGAGTCGGCAGCTGGCTGAGTGCCGGGGTGATCACCCTATGGTGTAGCTGTGAGGACTGGCGTGGGCTCAGTCGAGAGTCTGATCTCTGCTGTTGGTAGATGCTCTAGGGTAGGAGAAAGGACTGGCACTGGAGCTGGAACTGATGCAGGTACTGTGTCCTCAGTTGGCACTTGAGAGCTGCTGGATGGATCAGCTGTAGAAGGGGCTGCTATATGAGCTGTGGGTCCCGTCAGTCTATCAAGGATCTCTACAGGGCAACCTCAATCTGTGCACGCTCGTCCTTATCAGTAGCATCATCATCTTGAGGTGAAGCTGGAGCAGCTGCCTTCCACTTATCAACAAGCTGAGGGGCTTCATCACTGGAGAACCCCGAGCTGTCTTCTTCATCTTCACTCTCACTTTCTCCATCATCCTCATCATCAGAGGCAATGTCAATTGGGCCAGTAGGAGCTGGGGCATGAGAGTCTCTAGGAGCAGGGATGATAGGGTCGGCCATCAAGTTGGTGAAATCAAGACCTAAATTTGGCACAACATCTGTACCCTTGTCACCCGCCACAGGAAACAGGGATGAAATGTCAAAATCCAAATTATGCATCTTTTGGAAGTCGACTTTCATAGAGGCAACCTCATTCTTGAGGTCGTGCAAACCACTTACTTCTCCACTTCTAGATTTTCTACCCACAATTCAAGTCCCTGTAGCCGCTCTGCGTATGAGGCATGTTTCTGCTGAATGTCTGCTATAGCTGTCTGCATGGGAGTGAGGGACTACTTGATCAAATTGGGTAAAGTCTTCACAAGCTGATCAACCTTGACATTTGCATGTGTAGCTAATAGACCAAGCTTTGAGACTGTCGGAGTAGCCTGTGAGGTCTGAGTAGTGGTAGCAGTAGTCTGGGCAGTGGTGGAAGTGGGATTCGTTGGAGGAGTGGAGGACTGTGCAGCATCAGCCTGAGTGACAAGAGGTTAGGATGAAAGGAGGTCCTCCTGAACTAATGTCACATGGGGTATCATAGCATCACCAAGGCGGTTGATATCTATGATCCCCTGCTCCTGACTTGTAGCATCCCTCTGGAGATCAACAGGAACTTGAGCAGCATGGCATATGGCAGTGATTAAGGATGGAAATGGGAGAGAAGTGGCATCTTGCATTGCTCGTCGACCCATCTCTTGTATGATTATCTCCCCCACGTTCACTTTGATACCCTGCATTATACAAGCAAATAGGAGGGCCTTCTTAATGGCAATATCGGTCTCATGATTGGTTGGGATCAGCCTGGATGCAAGAAATGCAAGACAGTATGTTCCCTCTCGTGAGAAGCTCTCCTTGTAAATTTTTCACCCAGGTTGTATCCATGCAGGGGTCCCAATTGCTATGACTGAGGCAATCCAACTCCTTTCACCCTCCTTGTTGGCGAATTTAGCTTTGTACTCTGCTGTGGATGTGTCCTCTTCCTAGTCTGGGACAAGAATCTGATTGATGGCCTTGGCACTGTACTTGACTGTGAAGCCCCTAACATCCACCTTGTCAAGGTACATCTTCTGCTGTTTGTGATGCTTGGTTCGAGAAGCTCCGTAGTTGGCATAGAACTCTCGAACTAGACTCATTGTATGTGGCAGGGGGTTCAGTTAAATCCATCCATTTCCTCCGCTTAAGGTTTGCAAGGATATGTGGGTATTTGTCTTTAAGGCCATTGAGACTCAATTGCTTTTCCGGAAGGAGTTTTCTCCGGTCGAGCCCTGCTTTGTATTTTTCCCTTGAGCCCTCAGTGCCCTAGCGGAGATGGTATAGAGTGCCTTCAGCTACTTGTTTTCTTCTTACTTCAGCATGTATATTAACCCCAGGCCCAATATCTACTTCCTCAGGTTGGGAGGCTGATTTTTGTGGCAGGTCCACTCTTTGTCTTTTGGCCACAGGTGGCTTGGTTGCAAGTCGTTTCTGTCCGGGAGCCATATTTGCAAAGCATGCACTATTGGTACAGACATCAGGAGAAAATATAGGAAGGAAATGAGCTAAGTACACAGATATGTGGTGAACTATGCGATCGCATAACCACTCTGCGGACCGCATAGTCATCGCAATAATGCAAGCTTGAGAACGGTGTCAATCTGCCATGATATCTGCGATCGCATAACCACTATGTGGACCGCAGACATATCGTAGAATGAACATTTGATGAGCCATAAATTTCCAAGTCTCTGTTTCACTCTGCGGTGGGTTTGCGGAGAGCATATCAATTATGCGATCGCATTCTCCACCGCATTTTTGCTAGTTGAAGAGGTCACATAGGTGACAGTATGCGGTCATTCTGCGGACCGCAAAGCAATTATGTGACCGCATAATGACCATAGATGTCGTCCTCCCTAGCTGACCTAGGGTTTGGTCTGCGATGAAAATACGGTCCGCATATCAGACATGCGGACTATAGAACTTATTGTTCTACGACATGGGTCCTATTTTTCATCAAAGGCTACCGTATTCTTCTACCGATTCCTTCCCCACAGCATGCCCAGACCCAAATCAACCTTATTTTAGCCATTCAAGCAGACCAATGACGAGTCCCCCAAAATGTTTTCTCAAAACTCTAACGACAGAGATGGAAAAAGGAAGTACATACCGAATGCAGAGCGTGAAGGTCACTGGAGAACATGGTGATTCGCCTTTTCGTTGGTTCGATCTCGCCTGTCTTCTCTCTTTTTCTTTTTCTCTCCCCTTTATTTTTTGTTCTGTACTAAAGTGTAATAGGAACGTACCTGGGAGATATGCAGACTCGCGACGACCAATCTGCAGACCACTCTGCGGTCGCAGATCTTACCTGCAGACCGCATAATGGTCACATTTTAATAGCTAACTAAGCCATATCTCATAGTCATTCTGCGATCCATTCTACGGTCGCAGAATTAACATGCGGACCGCAGAACGGTCGCATTTGAGCACCCACTTTGGCCAACTCTATATTTCATTCTACGGTGGATCTGCGGACCGCAAAGCAATCATGCGACTGCATTTTCATCGCATTTTTCTCAACATGTTGTCCCTTCTTCTGCTCATGCACATCCACCAAGTATTGAGACTTTTTGGGCTCCCTACACTTCAACAGATGTTGTAAAGAAGACAAATAAATAAAGAAAATGGAAAAAGAACGACGGTGTTACCACCCATGGGTTGCCTCCCATGCAGCGCTTGATTTAACGTCACAGCACGACGGGACTGATTGCTTCAATTTCACCCATTGGATGGGCAAGGACCATCCTTGAGAGCCAGCTACTCTACCACATTCCTTTCACCATCAACTCCCAAGTAATGTTTGATGCATTGGCCATTCACTCTAAATGTCCGAGAACCGTCTGTTGCTCCCAATTCCACCGCTCCATATGGGGAGACATTCACCACTTTAAAGGGGCCGGACCATTTCGATTTAAGTTTGCCCGGAAATAATTTTAGCCTTGAGTTAAAGAGTAAGACCAGATCACCCGCCTTGGACTCTCTTTTCAAGATCTTTTTGTCGTGGACAAACTTCATCCGTTCTTTGTACACAGCTGCGCTCTCATAGGCATGGAATAAAAATTCTTCCAGTTCATTTAATTGCGTTAGCCTCAAGTTCGCAGCCTCAGCCCATTCCAGATTTACATTTTTCAATGCCCACGTGGCTTTGTGCTCTAGCTCAACTGGTAGATGACATCCTTTACAAAAAATGAGTCGGTAGGGAGAAGTACCAATATGAGTTTTGTAGGCCGTGCGGTATGCCCACAATGCATCATCTAATTTTCCTGACCAGTCAGTCCTATTGGCATTCATAGTCTTGGCTAGAATATTCTTGATCTCTTGGTTGGAGACCTCTACTTGACAACTAGACTGCGGATGATATGGTGTGGCCACCTTGTGTTTGACACCATACTTCTTAAGTAGCCCTGCAAACGCTTTGTTGCAGAAGTGTGATCCACTATCACTAAGAATGGCTCTAGGGGTGCCAAACCGAGTGAATATATTCTTCTTCAAAAAGGCGGTCACACTCCTTGCCTCATTGTTTGGTAAGGCAACAACTTCAACAAATTTGGAAACGTAGTCCACTGCCACCAAGATGTACTTCATTCCATAAGAGCTCACAAAAGGGCCCATGAAATCAATTCCCCATACATCAAAGATGTCTATCTCCATCACATATTGCATTGGCATTTCATGCCTTTTGGAGATTGCATCTTGTCGTTGGCATTGATCACAAGCTTTTACATATTCGTTTGCATCATGGTAGATGGAAGGCCAGTAATAACCACACTCAAGAATCTTGGCCGCCGTTCTATTTCCTCCATGATGTCCCCTAACCGGTGAGTCATGACATGCCTTGAGGATTGGCATATTTTTTTCTTCTAGAACGCACCACCAGAAGATGTTGTCAGCACACACTCGAAACAAATAGGGCTCCTCCCTATAGTATTGTTGGCAATCCCTCAATAACCTTTTCTTTTGATAAGATTCTAACCCTTCCGGAATGAGATCGATCACCATGTAATTTGCAATGTAGGTATACCATGGAGCAAAGGTATTGGAGAGTGCCAAGATATGCTCATCGAGGAATACATCATTTATGTCAAGCTCTTTCTTAGGTCACCCCGCTTCCTCAAGCCTTGACAAGTGATCCGCAACTTGGTTTTGTGTACCTTTGCGATCTTTGACTTCAAATTCAAATTCCTGCAACAAGAGAACCCACCTAATTAGTCGAGGTTTTGCATCTTTATTAGCCATGAGAGATCGAAGAGCCGCATGATCTGTGTAGACCACCACCTTGGACCCCAACAAATAGGCCCAGAACTTCTTAGAAGCCTACATAATGGCAAGAAGCTCTTGCTCAATGACAATGTAGTTCATTTGCGCCCCATTGGTAGTTTTGCTTGCATAATAGACCGGATGAAGTATTTTGTTGTGGCGTTGGCCTAGAATTGCTCCAATTGCTACACCACTGGCGTCACACATGAGTTCGAAAGGAAGAGTCCAATCCGGAGTGACCATAATAGGTGCCATGGTGAGCCTCAACTTTAATACCTCAAATGCTTTGAGGCACTTGTCATCAAACACAAATTTTGCATCCTTCTCAAGAAGGCTGCACATTGGGTGTGCAATCTTGGAGAAGTCCTTGATGTATCTCTTATAGAATCCGGCATGGCCCAAGAAGCTTCGAACACCTTTTACCGAAGTGGGTGGAGGAAGTTTAGAAATGATCTCTATCTTTGCCCGGTCAACCTCAATGCCATGTTTAGAAATCGTATGCCCCAACACAATACGTTCATCCACCATGAAGTGACATTTCTCCAAATTTAGCACAAGATTCGTCTCCTCGCATCTCTTATGCACTTGTCTAAGATTTGCGAGACAATGCTCAAAAGAATCACCTACAATCGAGAAATCATCCATGAAGACCTCTAGAAAATCCTCCACCATGTCAGAGAAAATGGACATCATGCATCTTTGAAAAGTCACTGGAGCATTGCACAACCCAAATGGCATCTGACTAAAAGCAAATGTCCCATAGGGACAAGTGAATGTTGTTTTCTCTTGATCCTCCAATGCGATGTTGATTTGGTTTTAACCGGAATACCCGTCAAGAAAATAATAGAATGCCCTTCCCGCTAGCCAATCAAGCATTTGATGAATAAAAGGCATAGGGAAATGGTCCTTGCTAGTTGCACTATTGAGCTTCCGATAATCCATGCATACTCTCCACCCGGTCACCGTTCTTGTTGGGATAAGCTCATTTGTTTCATTTTCAATCACGGTTATGCCTCCCTTCTTTGGTACACATTTCACCGGGCTCACCCAAGAACTATCGGCAATTAGGTAAACAACTCCGGCATCTAACCACTTGATGTTTTCCTTCTTCACTACCTCTTGCATTGAAGGATTTAATCGCCTTTGATGCTCCACACTTGGTTTAATGTAATTTTCCAATTGGATCTTGTTTTCACAAATACCCACGGGAATGCCATATATGTCGTCGATTGTCCACCCAATAGCTTGCCTATGCTCCTTTAAGACATCCAATAATTGCTCCACCTGCACATCATTCAACAAAGAAGAAACAATTACGGGTAAAGTATCAGTCGAGCTAAGAAATTTATATCTTAGGTGTGGAGGAAGTGGTTTGAGCTCTAGTTGTGGTGGCTCAATGATTAATGGCTTTGTGGGGGGAGTAGCTCTATTCTCTAAGTCAAGAGAAAGCTTTGCCAGCGTATAAGTGTAGGATCCAAGACACTCCAATGCATTTACCGACTCTATGTACCCATCCATGTCCTCCCCATCAATATTTACCAATATAGCTGCCAATGCCTCACCAAGGCATTGTTCTTCCATTTTCAATTCCACGACATCCTCCATCTCATCAACCGTTTCTATTATAGAAATTCTCTCATATTCATGGGGCAACTTTATGCCCTTACTTGCTTGAAATGTAACCTCTTCATCATTCACCCGAAATTTAATCTCATTCCATTCCGAATCCATGAGTGCTCTTCCTGTGGCCAAGAAGGGTCTCCCCAAAATGATAGGGATTTCTTTATGAACCGCACAATCAATAATTATGATGTCTGCGGGCAAATGGAATTTCCCCACTTTCACTAGTACATCATCAACAATTCCTACCAGTCGCTTGATGGAACGATCGGCCATTTGAAATCTCATGCTTGTTGGTCTTGGCATAGCCAATCCCGCTTGCTTATAAATGGCAAGCGGCATCAAGTTGATGCTAGCTCCATTGTCACATAGGGCTCTTGCAAATTCACACGCCCCAATAGTACAAGGTATGATAAAGGCTCCCGGATCTTCCTTCTTTTGGACCGGAGTTGTGGCAATGATAGAACTAACCCGGTGAGTCATATTTACCACCACATGCTTTGTGGTCTTCTTCTTGGTGATCAAATCTTTCAAGTACTTAGCAAACCCCGACATTTCTTGAAAAGCTTCCACAAAAGGAATGTTCACCGTCAATTGCTTGAGAATGTCGTAGAGCTTTTCAAGTTTGCTATCATCAATCCTTCTTACTAGCCTTTGAGGGAATGGAGGAGGAGGCCTAGGAATAGGTGGAAGAGGTTTTGATGACTCTTTCCCCTTTTCCTTTTCCTTTTCTCGATCTTCTTTTGGTGCTTTAGCTTTTTCCGGAACTCTTTCAACTTCAACGACCTTTGGTTCTTCAACCACAGCAACCTTTTCTTTTTCAACCTCAACAACCTTTTGTTCTTCAACCCCAACTTTTTGCTTGGTCTACACATCTTCAACCATGTGTTCACTCTCTCTGATTAGCACTTTTCCACTCCTAGTGGTGATTGCCATGACGTGAGAGGTTGGACCACTTCTACTACCTCTTGGTTTTGCAATCGTGTCACTAGGGAATGTTCCTTTTTGCTTGGGGTTTTGCTCTTTGGAGAGGTCTCTCATTTGCATCTCCAATTTTTTGATGGAGGCGGTATGAGAGCCAACGACCTCGGCCATGTTCCTCATTGAAGCATTGGACTTTTCTTGATTTTGTAGCACTCTCTCATGCATAGCTTCCAATTTTGAATCACTTGAGGACCCTTGGTCCGAATGTTGCCCTTTTGGGGGAACATATGTATTTTCACTTCGGTCAGAAAAGTTGTTGTTGTTGCCCCAATTTCTTTGTTGTGAACTACCCTGGTCATACCTTCATTGTTGATTGCGCTGCCCTTGCGGGTTTGACCTTCATTGGTTTTATGATCCTTGACCTTGATAGTATTGCCTTTGGTACCCTCCTTGGGGGTTGTTGATGTAATTAGCCTCTTCGAAATCTTCATTAGGATTGGGTGGCATATCCTCGACGATGTTGACCTTCTTCGTTTGATTTTCCGTGAACATCTTGGTCAACACATTAACATTTATGGCAAACCCCGCAATGATTTGGTCTATCTCTTGGTTTTCCTTGATCAAATTTGTCAAAGAAGGAGACCCATAAGCTATTCCACCTGATGTATCCTCAGAATGCCATGCTTGATTATATTTGGCCATCTTGTCGAGTATTTGAGTCACCCTAGCAAAAGACTTATCCATAAAAGATCCATCTACCGCATTCTTCGCAATGGCTTGGTTCATGGGATGAAGACCCATGTAGAAATTCTCAAGCAAGATAGAATTAGGAAATCCATGATTTGGCGACGTCACCAAATATAGTTTAAAGCGATCCCACTCCTCAATTTAAATGCTCCCCTTGTTGTTGCTTAAAGAAGATGATTTTGTCTCTAAGCTCGGACTTCTTGCTTTGTGGGAACCATTTTGCTAGGAATGCCCGGACAAGTTCAGGCCATGATCGCATTGAATTGGTTGGCAAGTGAAGCCACCTCCTTGCATCACCGGCCAATGAGTACTTAAAGACTCTCAACCATAAAGCATCTTCTGAGACATTGGTTTGTTTGTTCATAGCACACACTCCCAGAAAATTCCTTAAATGTTGAGTTGGGTCGTCATCGATGGAATTCCTGAAAATCCCTTTTGCTTTGAGCATGAGGATTAGACCATGACCCACCTTAAACGTTGAGGCACCAACAGCAGGGTGTACGATTGCATTTGTGTCATCGATATATTCATCGATATCCGCAAAAGGATTTTCTTCCCCTTCGTCCTCGTAGTCTGACATTGTAGCCTATCACACCAAGCAAAGCAAGCAAAGTGTGATGGAATAGAATTAGATATCAAGTAAAGTGCACACTAATGAGTAATTTCAAAACCGTATTCCCCGACAACAACGCCAAAATTTGATACGCTCAAATTACACTTTGATAATTAGTGTAAGGCGGTCGGTGTCAAATATAGTAACTCAACTAGGTTGGGGTCGAATCGCACAGGGAATAGGTGTGAAATGATTATTGGAGTTAGTGTGTTACCCGACTAGAATCTTATATCTATTCCGTTAGTAGTAACATGAAAATATTGTAAGAGTAGTAGAGTATGAGTGAAAGTTGTTTTAGAGTAATAACTAATTTGGATGCTTGATGTAGTAATTAATAAGGTTGATTAAACCAAGGTTGTGTTCCGATAAATGTAGTGTAATGTTATCGGTGTTAATATGATATATTTGTAATGGTTGGTTATTGATATGCAATTGATATCTATGCAACTACCCAATATTTCCCAATACTTGAATAGTATTTCCTCTCTTGCTTTTTCCCAAAAGTCTAAGAGTCACAATTTATAGCGATCAATGGATGCCAAATAAAACCCACTTATCCCTAAGTGATTCTATTAAACGAGGTGTAAGTCCTCGAGTTTTTGTTATTTACTTATTCCAAAATCTAACTCACTTTCCCAAGCAAAGTAAGACTTAAATGGATTTTGGCAATGTTTGCAACCACCTACAATAAATGAAGAATGAGAAGTAAAGAAATATCAACCAATTATTATGCATATATTCAATGTTAAACACCCATTTACATAACACCCATTTAGGGTTCACAACCTTAGTATTTAAGTTTAGCCACACATGCTAAAAAACAACATACAAGGTGTAATAAATGTAATAAATGCTTACAAAGTAAGAGAATCTTCAACCAAAAGCTTCCAAAAAGATGAAGTATTAAAGTCTTCGAGTCTAGTGTAAAGTCTGGACAAGATATCCCCACACAAGATTCTAAAAACTATTTATAGAGGGACCAAATTTGGACAAAAATCGGACAAGTTTACCCTTCCAGGTCAGCTTTGCGACCGCAGATCTGTCGCATAACAGGTCTCCGATCCGCATATTGAGAGACGGTGTCGCAGATTAAAAACCCTAGCTGCCAGTTCTTCCGTCGCATTACCATTCTGCGGTCCGCATAGTGATTGTGCGACCGCAGATGACATCACATAATTGACTCCTCGGTTTTCTTCTTGTTCATTTTGCGGCAGAAATGCGGTCCGCATGTTTACTATGCAATCGTAGAATGCATCGCATTCTCGACATGGTTTATAGCTCAAGACAATATTTTGCACTGTGATTTGGTGCACAACTATGGGGTCCGCATGTGCAATCTGCGACCGCAGATTGGTCCGCAAACTTGCCTTTGTGCAATACTTTGCCCTTTTCTTGTCTTTTTGCTTCTATTTTCGTTTCCTTGGTCTTTTCTTCCTCTTGATCTATAAGAGCACAAAATCACATAAGTATGGATTAAATTTTTCAATAAAACAAGATAATATTTAAGCAATTAGTATGTAAATGTGTCGAATTTCTCCGGCACATCACCATGCATACGTCGTGCCATGTCCTGCGATGTCCTGACACGTCCTGTGGCCACGTCCTACAACATCCTGACATGTCATGACCCGTGCCATAGACACACCCTGGCATGTCCTACAATGTCCGGACACGTCCTGAAACATACTATCACTATGTCCTCACACGTCCTGACTCGTGACATGCCCACGTCCTGTCATGTCGTGTGACGTCCTGCCACGTCTTGTGGCCATGTCCTATGATGTCCTGACACGTCCTGAATCGTGCCATGGCCATGTCTTGACCCATCGGCTGTCGGTCGATGGTGCACCACTCAAGGGGATCCCACCAATTAGCTTCCTTCCACCTTACGTGTTTACTCACCCATTGACACACACACATGTCAGGCTCCTTGGTCCGTGTTTCAAAACGGGTTGAATGGGGAGCCCATAGGCTAGCGTCGGTCGATGGTGCACCTCTCAAGGGGATCGCGTAGATGCCAAAGCACGCCAGAGGCCCGTCCTCCTGACCACAATCAAGGAAACGGTGTTCCACGAGTGTATCAAAAGCTCGGGTTTTGCCGCCCCCTCCCCTAATCAATGCTGGTCCATTCCCCGAGTCGATCGGCAGGCCGACTCAACACCGTTCCACATCCGATTGGGGCGCATCGCTGGCCCCCATCTGCTTCCATCCCAACAATTTCAAGCACTCTTTGACTCTCTTTTCAAAGTCCTTTTCATCTTTCCCTCGTGGTACTTTTTCGCTATCGGTCTCTTGCCCGTATTTAACCTTGGATGGAATTCACCGCCGATTTGGGCTACATCCCTAAACAACGTGACTTGTAGACAGAGCCTGCGATGTTCCATGGCAAGGGATCCAACCTATACACACAAGCCGAACACCACTCATGTGCCTCACGTACACTTGCCTCATCGTACAAGCCAACAACACCCCAACACGCAAAACGCAGCCATGTGTTGTTCCTGATGCCAATGTTGGAAAGCCAATACAATCCCCGTAAAGCACAAATAGGGGGTTGAAGCAATGCCAGACATAACCTACAACAACCGATGGCTATCGGCAATTTACTGAGCTTCACCCTATGCACACGACAACTTTCGGCACTACTTGAACATTACGCTGCTGCTCCATTGCAAAAAGCCATAAGATGTCACGAGCGATGTTGCCTCCTGATGTTGTCTGCAACAATTGATAACAATAGAAATCTACTGAGATTTGCCCAATGCTCATGGCACCTTGCGGCATGACTTGCACAATGCTCCGCTGTTCGTTGTCAAAAGCCATCAACTGCCACGAGCGGGTGGGGGAGGGGGGGGGGTTACAGACATAACCCACAACAACCGATGGCAATGGGCAACATACTAAGGTTTGCCACATGCGCATGGCACCTTGCAGCACTACTTGCATGATGTTTTGTTGTTCCATTGCAAAAAGCCATCAATTGTCATGAGTGATGTTTCCTGAAACACCTGATGGCAATCGACATCAACTGAACGTCACCCTATGTGCACGACACCTTGTGGCGCTACTTCCACGATGATATGCCATTCATTGACTAAAGTCATTAGCTACCATGAGCGATGCCATGCATTGCGGGTTTCGTGCAAGTAATGCCAATGGTCTAGTTTTTCAAATGGCCATGCATCATAGGTTCGGGACTGGGACTCCCGTGCCCATCCCTCAGAGGCAAATACTTTTCCTGAAGTTACAGATCCATCTTGCCAACATCCCTTGCCTACAAATTTCCATTGACTAGAGGATATTCACCTTGGAGACCTGATGCGGTTATAGTGAGACTTGACTCTCAAATCATCCCTAAGAAGAGTAGTTTCAAGTACCTAGGGTCAGTTATTCAGGGGATCGGGGAGATCGACGAGGATGTCACACACCGTATAGGGGTGGGTTGGATGAAGTGGAGGTTAGCGACGGGAGTCCCGTGTGACAAGAAAGTTCCACCTTTACTAAAAGGTAAGTTTTATAGAGCAGTGGTTAGGCCTGCAATGCTGTATGGGACCGAGTGTTGGCCGGTTAAGAACTCACACACCCGGAAGATGAAAGTAGCAGAAATGAGGATGTTGAGGTGGATGTGCGGGCATACAAGGATGGATAAGATTAGAAATGAATATATTAGAGAGAAGGTGGGTGTGGCCCCCATAGAGGGCAAGATGCGAGAAGCAAGACTCAGATGGTTCGGGCACATTCGGAGGAGGAGCACTGATGCACCGGTGAGAAGGTGTGAGCGACTGGCTGTGGTAGGCATGAGAAGAGGTAGAGGAAGACCTAAGAAGTATTGGGGAGAGGTGATAAGGCAGGACTTAGCGCGTCTTAGGATTACTGAGGACATGGCCCTTGATAGGGGATTGTGGAAGTCGAACATTAAAGTTGTAGGTTGGGGGGAAGTTGCGGATAATTCCACAGTGCACTAGAGTGATATTAGCTAGTTAGGAGGTAATCGTAGGAGGTTATTGATCAGTACATGGAGTTATTTATTGGATATTAGTATACCTTTCAGCTATTTCCTATTTCGTATTTCCTATATTTCTTATGCTGCTGCTACTTTATTATTTTGTGTTATGTTGTTATTTTATGTTATTTTTAGTATGAGTTTATTGATAGTACTAATGCGTCATTTTTTTTGTTGATGTCTTGAGCCGAGGGTCTCCTGGAAATAGCCTCTCTGCCCCCTGGGTAGGGGTAAGGCCTGCGTACATATTACCCTCCCCAGACCCCACTTGTGGGATTATACTGGGTTGTTGTTGTTGTTGTTGTTGTAGACCTGATGCGGTTATAAGTACGACCGGGTGTGGACAACACTCGGTCCTAAGAATTTTCAAGGGCCACCGAGGGTTCACCAGACACCACACGACGTGTGGTGCTCTTCCAGCGCCAGTGATCCGTTTTAACAAATGGACTAATAACCGACAGGTTCGTGACTGGGACCCTTATGCCCAGCATTCATAGCCAATCCTTTTCATGAAGTTACGGATCCATTTTGCCGACTTCCCTTGCCTACATTATTCCATCGACCAGAGGTTGTTTACCTTGGAGACCTGATGCTGTTATGAATACGACCGGGCATGGACAACACTTGGTCCTCTGGATTTTCAATGGCCGTCGGGGGCTCACCAGACACCACGCGACGTGCGGTGCTCTTCCAGCTACTGGACCCTACCTCCGACTAAGCCATTCCCAGGGTAGGCAGGCTATTAATCACAAAAGATAACTCTTCCCTAGGCCCCAACGACGACACCGGACTTCATAACATTTAAGAATTTTAACCTAATTCCCTTTCGGAGTACGCTCAAAAAGTGCTATTTGTCGGGGTTCCCCCGACCCTTAGGATTGATTAACCCATGTGCAAGTGCTGTTCACATAGAACATTTTCCCTCTTTGGCTTTCAAAGTTGTCATTTGAATATTTGCTACTACCGCCAAGATCCCATAGATGGTCGCTCCACCCAAGATCAAGCCTAAGGTTTTGCCGCGACCGCTGCGCCCTCCTACTCATTGGGGCCTGGCACTTGCCCTGACGGCCGGGTGTAGGTTGCGCACTTAAGCGCCATCCATTTTCAAGGCTAGTTGATTCGGCATGTGAGTTGTTACACACTCCTTAGAGGATTTCGACTTCCATAACCACCATCATGTTGTCATAATTGACCAACACCCTTTGTGGGATCTAGGATAGCACGCATTTTGGCACCATAGCGTGGCTTCCGGTTCATCCTGCATCACTAGTTCTGCTTACCAAAAATGGCCTACTTGGAGCTCTTGATTCCATGGCGCGGCTAAACAAAGCAGTCGCGCCGCCCTACCTATTTAAAGTATGAGAATAGGACGAGGGCGTTGTGCCCCCGACGCCTCTAATCATTTGATTTACCCGATAGAACTCACACGCGAGCTCCAACTATCCTAAGGGAAACATTTAAGGGAACTCGCTACTAAACAATTTGATTAGTCTTTCGGCACTATACCCAAGTCAGATGAATGATTTGCACGTCAGTATCATTGTGGGCCTCCACCAGAGATTCCTCTGGCTTCGCCCTACTCAGGCATAGTTCACCATCTTTCGCACCCTGACAGGTATGCTCACACTCGAACCCTTCACAAAAGATCAAGGTCGGTTGGTGGTGCACCCCTTAGGGGGATTCCACCAATAAGCTTCCTTACGCCTTACGAGTTTACTCGCCCGTTAACTCACACACATCTCGGACTCCTTGGTCTGTATTTCAACATTTATCGAATGGGGAGCCCACAGTCTAGTGTTCGGAGAGCACAGATGCCGAAGCATGCCAGTGTCGCGTGCCACCTACCACAATTAATGAGACGGCATTCCAAAAGCTTATCAAAAGCCTGGGATTTTGGCACCGCCCAATCCATGCTTGTCATGCCCCAAGTCGATCAGCAGACCGGATCAACACCATTCCACAATCGATCGAGGTGCATTGCCTGCCCCCATCCGCTTCCCTCACGACAATTTTAAGCATACTTTGACTCTCTTTTCAAAATCTTTTTCATCTTTCCCTTGCGGTACTTATTTACTATCGGTCTATCACCCGTATTTAGCCTTGGATAGAATTCACCGCCCGATTTGTGCTGCATTCCCAAACAACCCAACTCGTAGATAATGCCTATGACATGGCATGGCCAAGGATCCAACCTAGCCACATAAGCCGAACACCACTCATGTGCCGCACGTACACTTGCCTTGCCGATACAAGCCAACAACAACCCCAACACGAGATGCGCAGCCATGTGTTGGGGTCGATGCCAACATTGCAAATCCAAGACAAGCCCCGCAAAGCACGAATAGTGGGTTGAAGGAATTCTAGACACAACCCACAACAACCGATGGTAATCGGCAATTTACTGAGCTATGCCCCAAGCGCACGACACATTTCAGCGCTTCTTGCACGATGCAATATAGTTCCATTGCAAAAAGCAGTCAGCCGTCACGAGCGATGTCGCCACCCAATGTTACCCGCAACAACCAATGGAAATGGACATTTACTGAGCTTTGCCCCATACGCATGGCACCTTGGGGCGATTCTTGCATGATGCTCTTTCGTTCATTGTCAGAAGCCATCAACTGGTACGGGCGAGTGTAGGGGGGGGGGGTTACAAACATAACCCACAACAATCGATGGTAATGGGAAACTTACTATGCTTCACCCCATGCACATGGCACCTTACTGCGATACTTGCACGATGATTTGCCGTACTATTGGCAAAAGCCATAAACCGTCTTGAGTGATGTTGCACGAAACACCCGATAGCAATCAACATCTAATGAGCATCGCCCTATACGCACGGTGCCTTGCAGCACTACTTGCATGACGATCCGCCCTAAATTGTCTAAAGCCATCAGCTTCCACGAGCGTTGCCATACACAACCCATAACAACTGATGGCAATCGTCAACTTACTAAGCTTCGCCCTATGCGCATGGCCCCTTGCGACGCTACTTGCACATTGCTTTGTCATTCCACTGCTAAAATCCATTTGCACCCACGAGCGATATCGCCTTTCCATTTTTCCCGCAAAATCCATTGTCAATCGACACATACCAACATTTACCACATGCGCACGACACCTTTTGGTGCTACTTACATGATGCTCCACCTTTTGTCGCCAAAAGTCAATGTTTGTCATGAGTGGTTTCACCCCCAGGCATGATACGAGTACTTGGCGGTGGGGTTTGTGAACTTCGGGGATGTAGCACGGACAAGCATGCATGCCCCATACGCCCATGCCCCATGCCAGCGTCCCCCATGCTTGCCCACACTGCCTGGTAGCAAGCACCTGAGGTACCTTTCAACACCTCTACCTCCCTTATATATGCTTTAAAAAACCCCTAAGTTTCATGAGTAAACATGTTTTGTCCAGAGAATCATAATGGAGATGTACAATACCAAATAGCACAAACCAAGGTACGACTTAGCCTAATATATTCACAAATGACATTTACACACTGTAATGATATTTTTTAGTAAAAGAAAAAATTATTTTTATTTTTATTATAAAACAAAAAATACTTGGAAAATAGTAAAAAATAGGAAAATTATTATATAAATAGGAAAAACAATGGAGAAAATTTCCAATACATCTAGTAATAATATTACACAAAAAAGAGTAATTGTTTTTATAAAAAACTAACATAAATACTATTTAAAATTACAAAAAATGCATAAAAATTAATTTAAAGAAAGATAAAAATAGGTAAAATACATAATATTTTTATAAAATCATATGGATGACCAACCACCATTAATCATGAGGAACTTCTCATAATAGGTGAATTTGACTATACTTATGCCCTAAATAATCACGCTTTATTGTTGTTTTGATATTATTTATGATGAAAAAATGCTTTTATTAGTGTTCTTAGTGTGTTATAGGTACACATGAGCTAATGAAGACTAAAAGAGCAAGTTTTGGAGTCAAAAGATGGTGAAAAAGGCCAAAGTGTGGTACAAGACACAAACTTATGTTGAAGATAGCCGGGAAGGTGTGATTCTGAGCTATATAGATGTTATAGAATGAATTTAAGTGATTTGGAGCTTTGAAGAATGAGTAAAAGCTCAAGGATTAAGCCGGGATCGAGTTCGGGGGTCAAAATTTGATAGTGCAGTACAAGCAAAGAATCGATAAGGCAAATTACGCACTTTCTAGTAAATTGGACATAACTCTTCACTCAGAACTCCATTTTGGCCCCATAATATATGGTTGGAAAGCTACCTCAAAGGGAAACAACTTTGATGTTTCGAGTTGTTCCAAATTCCAAACAGAACCCGGTAAAATATCGTGTTTCATTCGCGACCGCGGATGAACCGCGGAAAAACCTGCTCGCAGAACTTTTGAAGATTCGGAGGAGTGTTCTGTTCGCAGTTCGCTCGCGACCGTGAACGAACTGCGGAAGATGCCGAAAATTTAAAGGATAACTTTGTCAAAACTAAAATTTTGTGACCTAAACCCTCTATATAAACCCCTAGTCCACCCAAAAGAGGCAAGCATTGTATTATTCACTACTTTTGCAAGATTATTAGTAAGAGAGAACTCTCTCAACTTATTTCTTGCTTTTATATTGATTCATTTATTGTGAATTCCATTATTATTCTTGTTTCTTTGATCATAAGTAGCTAATTCCTTTTCTAAGGTTTTGATGGAACCTATTGGGTGATGAACTTCTCGTTTATGTGATTACAAATTGTTAGCTAGATTTCTGTTTGTTCAACTTCGTTCTTGTTGTAGTTAATTTGTAGTGCTCCCTATTAGCTGTGCCTATTTAGTGTGCATAACTTGAAAAAGAGTGCATATTTAGGTATATTGTTGAACAACACCACACCTAGGTTATTGGAGGAATCTATAACTTTTGGCGTAATGACGGGATTAGGAATAAGAAAGTCTTGGTTGCAATCTTAAGTGAACTATTCAAATTAAAGCTAGCTAGGGTAGATCGAGAGAGTACACTAGTAAATTATTGCAATTGCTCGGGAGAGGGTTACGGTACAAACAACGTTCATGATTTATAGAATATATTGACAATTTGTATGGGCATAAACAGAAGGGAGTCCATCTATAGGGGAAATCAATACCTTAGTCTTTCTCCATATTATTTACCCAATATACAATTACTTCTTTTTAGTCATTTAATTCTGGTAAAGTAGTTGTTAGAAAACTCACAAAAATTTACTCAAAGTTGGGAAATTGATTCAGAAGTGTTCTTGGTTTGTGAAAGTTGCAATTGGTAGGTTAATTCTCGGTGGGATCAATTCTGGACTTATCTGACCAGGTTATATTGACTACGACCGTTGCTTGGACGTGAATCAATTTTGGCGCCGTTGCCGGGGACTTAACCGAATTATCAATTGCCATTGACAGAACTTCAAGATTCTTGTGTAGAAAATTCTTTCTACACTTTACATTGAATATTTTGACGGTTACTGATTTGGGCACTCAGGTGCATGCCTAGAAAATCTGCAAGGACTAGAGAACTAATTGAAGGACTCTCAGAGTCCGAACAAACTTTCTGGGCACGTAACATGGCTATAAAACAAATTTAGCAATCTCAAAAACCAATCAAACTAGACTTTGACATGGGTGACATGAACTACCAAAACCAGCAAGCTGGGTTAAACATGCAAGAGGCGCAGGAGGCGCAGGAACGTGCACTATTTGACTGGGCACAACCCATAGCGGATAATTTGGCAACTGCCATTGTTGTGCCAACGATTCAAGCTGAGTCTTTCTAGATTACTAATAACATGCTACACTTGTTGCGAAACAAGGGATTATTCTCTGGGTCTCTGGTTGAAGATCCACAACAGCACCTGAAGAAATTTCTCTCAATATGCAAGACATAGAGGCAACCGAATGTGACACCGAAAGCCATCAGACTATTGCTATTTCCGTTCTCAGTTACAGGGATTGCGCAGGTATGGCTAAAATCACTCCCCATAAACTCAATTGCAACTTGGGATGAGTTAGTCAAGCAATTCCACAACAAGTTTCATCCACCTAACAAGACATCTAATGAAGTCATGCGATGCCCTGAAACGTCCTAATCCATGTCATAGACACGCCGTGCCATGTCCTACAACAACCTCACACGTCCTAAAATGTTCCATGGCCATGTTATGACACGTCCTGACCTGTGCCATGCCCACGTCCTGCCGTGTCCTGACACGTCCTATGGCTATGTCTGACGACGTCCTGACAGGTCTTGACCCGTTCCATTGTCTCGCCCTGGCATGTCCTGCGACGTCCTGACATGTCTTGAAACATTCCATGGACATGTCCTGGCACGTCCCGATTCGTGCTATGCCTACGTCCAGCCATGTCATGTGATGTCTTAACATGTCCTGTGGCCACGTCCTGCAACATCCTGACACTTCCTAACACGTGTCATAGACACGCCCTGGAATGTCCTGCGACGTCCAGAAATGTGCCACGGCCATGTGCTTACACATCTCGACCAGTGACATGCCCACCTCCAGCCATGTCCTGCGACGTCCTCACACTTCTTGTGGCCACATCCTGTGATGTCCTAACACGTACTGACGCGTGCCATGGACATGTCTTGATATGTCCTGACCCGTGTCATGCCCACATCCTTCCATGTCCTGCGACATCTTGAAACATCCTATAGCCATGTCCTACGACATCCTGACACGTCGTGACCTACGCCTTGGCCACACCCTCCCATGTCCTGCGACGTCAAAACATATCCTACGACATCCTAACACGTCCTGAACCATGCCATGGCCACGCTCGGCCATGTTCTACAACGTCCCAATACATGCCATGGCCATGTTCTGACACGTCCTGACCTGTGCCAAGCCCTTGTCTTGCCATGTCCTGTGACGTCCTAACACATCCTATGATCATCTCTTATGACGTCCTAACCTGTGCCATGGACACGCCCTGCCATGTCCTATGACATCCTGACACGTCCTAAAATATGCCATGGCCATGTCCTGCAACATCCTGACATGTCTTGACTCATGCCATGGACACACCCTGTCCTACGATGCTCTAAAACGTCCTTAAACATGCCAAGACAATTTCCTTAAATGACCTTACCCGTGACATGCCTATGTCCAGCCATGTTAAGTGTCATCATGACACGTCCTGTGGCCACGACCTGCAATGTCCTTACCCTTGCCATGGCCAATCTTGACACGTCCTGACCCATTCTATGCCTACATCCTGCCATGTCGTGCGATTTCCTAACACGTCCTGCAAGGTCCTTACAAGTCCTGACCCATGCCATGTCCACGCCCTTCCATGTCCTGCAATGTCCTAACATGTCTTGACACGTGCCATGGCCATGTCCTGACATGTCTTGACCTGTGCCAAACCCTTTTTCTGCCATGTCATGCGACGTACTCACACATCTTGTGGCCACGTCCGTCGACATCCTTCCCCGTGCCATGGCCATGCCCTGCCATGTACTGCGACATCCTGACACGTCCTAAATGTGCCATGTCCATGTCCTAACATATTTTGACTCGTGCCGTGCCCACATCCTGCAATATCCTAACATGTCCTGCGGCTATGTCCTGCGTTGTCCTGACACGTGCTGACATGTGCCATGGCCTCGCCCTGCCATGTCATACGATGTACTAAAATATCCTGAAACGTGCCATGGCCATGTCCTAACGTGTCTTGACCCATGCCTTGCCTACATCGTACCCTGTCCTGCGACGTCCTGACACATCCTGTGGCCACGTCCTGCAACATCCTGACATGTCCTGACCCGCGCCATGGACAAGCCCTGGCATGTCCTGCGACGTCCTGACATGTCCTAAAATGTGCCATGGCTATGTCCTGATACGTCCTGACCCATGACATGCCCATGTCCTGCCATGTCTTGCGATGTCCTGACACATCCTATGGCCATGTTCTGCAACATCATGGCACGTCCTGACCTGTGCCATGGACATTTCCTTACACGTCCTGACCCGTGACATGACCACCTCCTACGATGTCCTACGATGTCCTGATAGGTCCTGCAATGTCCTGACATGTCCTGGCCTATGCCATCGACATGCCCTGTGATGTCTTGCGATGTCCTGACACATCTAAACATGTGCCATAGCCATGTCCTGACACGTTATGACCCGTGACAAGCCCCTGTACTTCTATATCCTGATGTCTTGACACATCCGGTGGCCACATCGTGCGACGTCCTGACCCGTACCATGGACATGCCCTGCCATGTCCTGCGATATCCGGACACATCCGGAAACATTCCAAGGCCGTGTCCTGACAGGTCCTGACCCGTGCCATGCCCACGTACTGCTATGTCCTCACATGTCCTGACATGTCCTGACACGTCCTGTGGCTGCATCATGCGACGTCTTTACACGTACTGACCCGTGCCATGGCCACACCCTGCCATGGAATACGACGTCCTGACACATCCGAAAATGTGCTATGGCCATGTCCTGACACGTCCTGACCGTGCCACGCCCACCTCCTTCCATGTCCTGCGACATCCTGACTTGTCTTGTGGCCATGTCATGCAATATCCTGACACGTCCTGACCCAAGACACAGCTACGCCCTGGCATGTGCTACGACATCCTGAAACGCGCCATGGCCATATCCTGACACGACCTGACCCATGACATGCCCACCTCGTGCTATGTCTTGGGATGCCTAACACGTCTTGTGGCCACGTCCTGCGACGCCCTCACATGTCCTAACCCATGCCATGCCCATGTCTTGACACGTCCTGTCACGTTCCATGCCCACGTCCTGCCATGTCCTGCTACATCCTGACACGTCCTGCGATGTCTTGACACGTCTTGACCCATGCCATAGCTATACCCTACCATGTCCTATGACGTCCTAACAAGACATGACATGTGCCACTGCCATGTCCTAACATATACTGACCCATGCCATGCCGTTCCTACCATGTCCTGCAACATCTTGACACATCCTGTGGACACGTCCTACAATGTCCTGAATCGTACCATGGCCACACCATACCATGTCCTGGGATATTCTGACACATTCCAAAACATTCCATGGCCATGTCTTAACACATCCTGACTCGTGCCTTCCCCATATCTCACCATGTCCGGCGATGTCCTGACACGTGCTATGGGCAAGTCCTGACATGTCCTGACCCATGCCATGCCCTTGTCCTGCCATGTTGTGTAATGTCCTGACATATCCTGCAGCCACGTCCTGCGACGTCCTGACCCGTGCCATGGTCATGCCCTTCCATGTCCTGTGACATCCTAACACGTCCTAAATTGTGCCATCGCCATGTGCTGACACGTCCTGACCTATGCCATGCCCACATCCTGCCATGTCCTGAAACGTCCTGTGGCAACGTCCTGCGACATCCTGACTCGTACCATCACTACGCCCTACCATGTCCTATGACGTCTTGACACGTCCGAAAATGTGCCATGGCCATGTCCTGACACATCCTGACCCATGCCATCCCCACGTCCTACCATGTCCTGCGACATCCTGACATGTCCTGTGGCCACGTCCTCCAATGTCCTAACATGTCCTGAATCATGCCATGGCCATGATCTGGCATGTCCTGTGATGTCCTGACACTTCCTAATACGTGCCATGGCTATGTCATGACACGTCCTGACCCGTGACATGCCCACGTCCTGCTATGTCCTGGTATGTCCTGCAATGTCTTGCAATGACCTAACATATCTTGTGGCCATGTCCTGCAATGTCCTGACAGATTCTAACATGTGCTGTGGCAATGTCTTGACACGTCCTTACCCTAGCCATGCCCATATCCTTACATGTCTTGCGACAACTTGACACGTCCTATGATGTCCTGACATATCTTGACACGTCCTGACATATGTCGTGGCCATGCCCTGCCATGTTTTGTGATGTCCTACCATGTCCAAACATATACCATGGCCATGTCCTGACACGTCATGACCCGTGCCATAACCTTGTCCTGCCATGTCCTGCCATGTTCTGACACATCCTGTGGCCAAGTCCTGCGACATCCTAACCCGTGCCATGGCAACACCCTGCCATGTCCTGTGACATCCTGACACGTCCTGAAATGTGCCATGGCCATGTCATGACACATCCTGACCCTAGCCAAGCCCACGTCCTGTCATGTCCTGACACTTCCTATTGCTACATCTTGCGACATCCTGACGTGTCCTGGCCCTTTCTATGGCCACGCCTTGCCATGTCCTGACATGTCTGGAAAGGTACCATTGCCATGTCCTGACACGTCCTGGACCGTGCTTTGCCAACGTCCTGCGACGTGCTGACACATCTTGTGTCCATGTCCTGCAATGTCCTCACACGTCCTGACCCGTGCCATGGCCACACCATGGAAGGTCCTGCGATGTCCTAACACATCGTAAAACATTCCATGGCCATGTCTTGACACGTCCTGTCTCATGACATACCCACGTCTTACCATGTCCTGCGACATCTTGACATGTACTGTGGCCACATCCTGTGATGTCCGGACACGTCCTAACCTGTGTCATGGCCATGTCTTGACACATCATGACCCATGCCATGCCCACATCCTACCGTGTCCTGTGATATCCTCACATGTCCTGCGATGTCCTGACACGTCCTGACCCGTGCCATGGCCATACCCTACTATGTCCTGTGATATCCTGACACGTGCCATGGCCATGTTCTAATACATCCTGACTCATTCCATGCCCTTGTCATGCCATGTCCTTCAACGTCTTGAGGCATCCTGTGGCCACACCTTACAATGTCCTGACCCGTGCCATGGCCACGCTATGCCATGTCCTGCGACATCCTAACACGTCCGGAAATCTGTCATGTCCATGTCTTGACACGTCCTGACCCGTGCCTTGCCCACGCCTTGCCTTGTCCAAACTCGTCCTATGGCCACGTCCTATGGCCACATCCTACAATGTCCTGACACATTATGACACGTGCCATGGCCACGTCCTCGCATGTTATGCTCCATCCTAACACATCCTGAAACGTGCCATGGCCATGTCCTGGCACATCCTGACCCATGACATGCCCACGTCCTGCCATGTCCTGCAATGTCCTAGCACGCCATGTGTCTACGTCGTGCAATGTCCTGACTCGTCCAGATCCGTGCCCTGGCCATGTCTTGACACGTCCTGACCCGTGCGATGCCCACGTCCAACCATGTCCTGACACATCTTGTGATGTCCTAACATGTCCTGACCCATGCCATGGCCATACCCTGCCAAATCCTGCACCGTCTTGACATGTCCTGACACGTGCCACGGCCATGTGTTGACAACTCCTAACCCGTGCCAAGCCCTTATCCTGCCATGTCATGCGACATCCTGACACATACTGTGGACACATCCACCATGCTATGGCAATACCCTTCCTGACCCGTGCTATGGCAATACCCTTCAATGTCCTGCGACATCCTGTAATGTGCCTTGGCAATGCCCTACCATGTCCTGCGACATCCTGACACATCCTGATGTACCATGGCCATGTCGTGACACATCCTGACCCGTGCCATGCCCACGTCTTGCCATGTCCTTAGACATCCTGTGACTGCGTCCTTTGATGTCCTGACACGTCCTGACCAGTGCCATGGCCTCGCCCTCCCATGTCCTACGATGTCTTGACATATCGTGAAACGTGCCATGCCCATGTCCTGACATCTCCTAACCCGTGGCCTGCCAACTTCCTGCCATGTCATGCGACATCCTCACATGTCCTGTGGCCACGTCCTACAACATCCTGGCACGTCCTGACCCATGCCATGGACACGCCTTAGCATGTCCCACAACGTCCTGACACATTCTGAAATGTGCCATGGCCATGTCCTAACATGACCTGACCCATGAAATGCCCTCATCCTGTCATGTCCTTCGATGTCCTGACATGTCTTGTGGCCATGTACTGCAACATCCTGTCCTGACCCGTGCCATGGCCATGTCTTGACCCGTCGGCTATCGATCTGCGGTGCACCCGTTAGGTGGATCCCATAAATCAGCTTCCTTATGTCTTACGGGTTTACTCACCCGTTGAGTCGCACACATGTCAGACTTCTTGGTCTATGTTTCAAGATAGGTCGAATAGGGAGCCCATAGGCTAGCGTTCAGAGCACATTAGATGCCGAAGCATGCCAGAGGCGCACTCTGCATACCACAATCGAGGAGACGACATTCCATGAGTGTATCAAAAGCCTGGGCTTTGTCTCTCCTCCAATCCATGCTGGTGCATGCCCTGAGTTGATCGGCGGACCAGCTTAACACTGTTCCAAATCCGACCAGGACGCATTGCCGGCCCCCATCCGCTTCCCTCCCAACAATTTCGAGGACTATTTGACACTCTTTTCAAAGACCATTTCATCTTCCCCTTGTGGTACTTGTCCGCTATCATTTTCTCCCCCGTATTTAGCCTTGGGCGAAATTCACCGCCAGATTTTGGATGCATTCACAAACAACCCAACTCGTAGACAGTGCCTACGACATGACCATGGCCAGGGATCAAACCTAGCCACACAAGCCGAAGACCACTCATGTGCTGTACGTACTCTTGCCTCGCCGATACAAGCAAACAATAGCCTAACACGTGACGTGCAGCCATGTGTTGTTGCCAATGCCAATGTTGCAAAGCAAATACAAGCCCCGCAAAGTACGAATAGGGGTTTGAAGCAATTCCAGACACAACTCACAACTATAAATGGCAATCGGCAATTTAGTGAGCCTCGCCCTATGCATACGACACCTTTTGGCGTTACTTGCACGATGTGTTACTGTTGCATTGCAAAAAACTATCAGCTGTCACGAACTATGTCACCTCCCGATATTGCCCACAACAACTGATGACAATGGGCAACTTACTACCCAATGTGCATGGCACCTTGCGACGCTACTTGCATAACGCTTTGTCGTTCCATTGTAAAAAGCAATCAACCACCTTAAGTGATGTTGCCCTAAACACCCGATGGCAATCGACATCTACTGAGCATTGCCACATGCGCACGATGCCTTATGGTGCTACATGCACGATGATCATCCATTTATTATCTAAAGCCATCAGCTGCCACGAGCGATGTAACACACAACCCGCAACAACCGACGGCAATCGGCAACTTACTAAGCTTCGCCCCATGGACATGGCCCCTTGTGATGCTACTTGCACGTTGCTGTGATATTCCATTGCTAAAAGCAATTTGCCTGCAACATCTATTGGCAATCGACACTTACTAAGCTTTGCCCCCAGCGCACGGCACCTTGCGGTGCTACTTGCACGATGCACCACTTTTTATTGCTAAAAGCCAATATTTTCCACAAGTGGTGTCACCCCCAAGCATTCTACGAGTGCACACGAGTACTTGCCAATGTGGTTTGTGAACTTTGGGGACGTAGCACCGACAAGCATTCATGCCCACGCCCCATACCAGCGTCCCTCATGCTTGCCTGCACTGCCTGGCAGCAAGCACCTACAGTGCCTTTTAACACCTTGACCCCCCTTATATATGCTTAAAAAAACCCAAGTTTCAGGTGTAAAAAAGCCCTAGAGTGAGAAGCTCTGGCAATTTTTGGGAACTTAGAGAGCGAAAGTGTGAGTTTCAGATTTTATGGTCACGCCGGCCGGCAGCCAGCCACCTCCTGTGACTGGGCTACCTCCGCAACCTCCCCCTAACACTACCCAAACACCAGCGACCCCAGCTAACGACACAAATACTATGAACTATGCGAAAGATTTAAAGCCTACGTCGACTGACATGCACGACCATGCTGTAACTGTGGAACCTATTGTTGCTAGGCGAGGTAAAATCTTTCAAGGCCAACCAACCGTTTGTTTTACAGAATCTGAAGTTTAACGAATGAACATAATTGAAGGTTTGCAATATGTTGTTGTTTCCAAGTTTTCGTATGGTTGGCCTGATATTACTGAGATTAGGCGCATTGTACCTTTGCAATGTGGAATAAAAGGCGAGTGCAACATTGGTTTTCTACGTGACAGGCATATTCTAATTCGATTAACTTTCTGGCAAGATTTTGTTGATTTTTATTCTAAAGGAGCATATCATGTGTAAGATAAATATGGTGATGAGTATCAGCTAAGGACTTTGATATATGATGAAAAGTTCAAAATTGGAGAAGAAACTCCGTAGGTTATGGCCTGGACTTCATTCCCTAATCTTTTGCCTACCTATTTTGTTAAAGAGTGCCTGTTTTCCTTAGCATCAATAGTTGGAGTGCCACAGCATCTTGATTTAGCAACTATTAAAAAAACAAGACCAAGTTGTGCTCGTGTGAAGGCGTTAGTGGACTTACTTGATGATCTTCCAAACAAGGTGAGAATAGATAGTGTGGACGAGTTCTCGGATGAGGTGAGGACTAAATGGGTTGCTATAAAGTATTATTACATTCCTAAGTATCTCAAGGAGTGCAAAGTACAAGGAAATGACATGGTGGAATGTTGGAGACTTCATCCGGAATTGATGGCATCTAGACCAAGTAGGCATCAATATAAAAATGAAGCTGGAAAGGAAGAAAATAATGGTGGAGGACATCTAATGATTTTGTTTAGTGGTAAGGTAGTTGGAAATCAAATGCACACTGGAAACAAGTAAGGGACAATAGAAACAACGAAAAGGGGAATGAGAATGTATAAGGGAATAAATATGGGAAAAAATTAGTTCCAACACATCAGGAGACTAAGGAGTTTAGCCAAGACAAACAGTTGAAGACTTTAAATAAATATGCAGCACTTGAGGAAGAGGAAAATGAAGATGTGCAAGGAAAAGAATTCATAGTCATTGAAGCAGTACAAGAGGTAAGTAACATGGCTATGTTACCTCCTCCAAATAAAGATGTGCAAGGTGAATTAACTAACAAAGAGGGAATGAAAAAAGGGGAGAATGATGTCCATTTTAGTAAAAAACATCAGGCAAGGGAACCAAAATGAGAGGCAGTCAACAGGCGCAACATACAGGGAATTCAGGTAGTAAACTCAATCACACAGCACCTGAATTCAAATGAAGATGTGGATACAAACAAAGACAAGAACAAAGAATCTACAGCACAATGGGTTCACAGGACATTTTCCAAGACTACAGAGGTCAAATTGGTGGGAGTTAACACATCATACTAGGAGATACCTTCATAGGACACACTAGTTGAACTAGAATTGGGGAACAACCCAGACATACAAAAAAATGAACCTATGATGCCTACAATGAAGGACAGAGTGCAGTGGAATGGGAGCAAGCTATGGGCAGACCAAAGAGAAGAAGATTCAGAGGAGAATGAAGTACCTGCAGGTGCTACACATGATGAAGAACCACTTACAGAGGACAAAGAAAATGACGAAACAAGTGTGAATAGAAACCAACCTGATGACACTCCAAACAAAGGTGGTATAGAAGTATAAGAGAAGGACACCACATCAGAAGTTGGAGGCACAAAAAGGAAGAAGGAACATGACACACCAATGGTTAAAACACTACCAGTTGCAGACAGTGGTATAATAGACCCTGGAGGAACTGGAGGTGAGGTCATAGAGATATCCAAAGGGGAGAAGAAGCAGAAATGAGAAAAGAAGACCAATCAAGCATTAGAGGAAATTATCACAAAGGTTCCACAACAAGAAGAGCAATTGAAGAGTTTAAACAAAGCAAAAGAACAGACAGTAGTACCAGTGACACACAACAAGCAGTATGTGACTCCTGTTGGTGAAGAACTGGCTACACATGTAGAAGAAGGAGATATAAGGGCAGGGCAAGACCTAGATGAGGAATCCACAACACAAAATTTTCAAAACATAGGGAGGCAAGAAAACCTATCACCTAGAGTTCTTGAAAGGGCCAAAGCTGCATCAAAATGAAGGAGGAAAACTCCAAAAGAGCCCACAACCGTACCCTATAGAGGTGTACAAACAAGGAGGAATTTGTCCCTTACCCAATCCAAACATTAATGGATGCACTAATTTGGAACATAAGGTCAGTAAATACTCAACAAGCCTTTGAAATGCTGATTAAATTACATACGAGGAATAATATTGACTTTATTGGCTTGATGGAACCAATGCAAAAAGCAAGAACATTAGAGAGTACAGAAGAAGAATAGGATTTGCACAGGAAATTGCTAATGTTTCTAATAAGATTTGGGCATTTCTCTACAACATAGTACAACAACTAACTCTAAGGCTTTTTCACACAGAAACACATGTGGAATTGGTCCTTACACTAGTATATGTTAAATGTGATGCTATAGAAAGAATTGAATTGTGGGACTCACTGTACTATATGTCAAGTGACATGAATACACAATGGCTAGTTGGTGGAGACTTTAATGTCATATGGGATGAAGAGGAGAAAATTGGTGGTTTACCAGTCCATATTAATGAAATTGATAATTTTAGGCATTGCATTAACACTTGCAACCTAACAGATCTTGGATTCAAGGGTAGTATCTTTACTTGGTGGAATGGGAGGACAGATGAAGACTGTATTTTTGAAAGGCTGGATAGATGTCTAGCTAATTCAGAGTTTGAGAAGATTTTTAAAGGGATAGACATTCAGCATTTACCCAGGATTGGATCAGATCACAGACCTATGCAGATTAAATGTGACATAGAGAATCCTCCTGTGAAAAGGCCATTCAGATTTTTGAATTTTGGGTGGAACATGAAAGCTTTTAACAGGTGGTCAAAGATAACTGGATAGCAGACTGCAGTGCAAGTCCTTACATTCTCTACAATCACAAATTGAAGAAGGTAAACAAAGCACTTTCACAATGGAGTAGGGAGGCATTTGGGGACATCTTTCACAAGATAGTTAGCTTACAAGAGGTGGTGATTGTCCATGAGGCTGAATTTGAAGCTAATCCTACAAAGCTAAACAGACAAAGGCTGCAAAAAGTACAAGCAGAGTTGATTAAATTCCTAGCTCTGGAGGAGAAGTTCTGGAGACAAAAAGCAGGAATGGATTGGTTCAAAAAGGGAGACATGAATACTAAATTTTTTCATGTTAATGTAAGGGGAAGAAGGAAGAGGCTGCAGCTTAATAGAATTCAAAACAATCAGGGAACTTGGATAGAGTAGGATGATCAAATAGCTGCTGAAGCTATTAAGTGTTTTGAGGACGAATTCACTGAAGCTGCAATTCCAACCTCATTTCATATCATTGATAGGGTGACTTTTCTTATTAATGAAGACCAAAATGCAGAATTTATAAAATAACCAACAAGAGAGGAAGTTAAAGGAGCAGTTTTTAGCATAAATGGTGATAGAGCAGGAGGTCCAGATGGATTCACTGGTAAATTTTACCAGGCATGCGGGGACATAATTGGAGATGATATGTTTGATATGGTAAGAGCCTTCTTTAATGGCCATGATCTCCCTTAATGTGTAACTCATACAAATCTTGTGTTACTACCTAAGAAAAAGGAAGTAGCTACATTTTCTGATCTAAGGCCCATAAGTCTCAGTAATTTCTCCAATAAGGTCATCTCAAGGGTACTACATGAAAGGCTGGTTGGCACACTTCCCCTATTGATATCAGATGAACATGCAGGTTTTGTAAAGGGCAGAAGCATGGCTGAAAACATTCTCCTCACTCAGGAAATTGTGACTGATATGAGACTTAGAACAAAGGTAGGGCCAAATGTCATCATCAAACTAGATATGACCAAGGCATATGACAAGCTCTCATGGTTGTTTCTAACAAATGTCTTGAGGAAGATAGGCTTCACAGAAAGATTCATAGGCATGGTGTTTGGAATTATGTCCAATAATTGGAATTCCGTGCTCATAAATGGACAAGCTCATGGTTTTTTCAAATCTACAAGGGGAGTGAAGCAAGGGGATCCACTATCTCCTACTCTCTTTATTCTACTAGTAGAAGCTTTGTCTAGGGGATTAAATGCTCTACATGATAATCCAGCTTTCTGTGAATTTGCGATGCCTAAGTGGAGTCCTAAAATTAACCACCTTGCCTATGCAGATGGTACTATTATATTTTCATCTTCAAACTCTACTTCTCTTGGTTTGATTATGAAAGTATTGGCAGACTATGAATCAGCATCTGGGCAACTAATAAATAAGGCAAAATATGTTGTGTATCTTCATCACCTAGCAGATATAGAGGTGGCTAATAGGATGGAGCACTGCACAGGCATAAGAAGACAGGAATTTACTATAATCTATCTGGGATGCCCCATATTCTATGCTAGAAGGAATATAGAGTATTATCAACATATGATTAAAAATGTTCTAGATAATCTCCAAACATGGAAAGGCAAGCTATTATCTATAGGAGGAAGGGCAGTGTTGATTGCACATGTACTACAAACCATGCCAATCCATTCATTATCAACTGTTAACCCTCTAAACAATGTGATTAATAGGCTACATAAGATATTTGCTCACTTCTTTTGAAGAAGTTAAGTCACAGGCAACAGTAGACACTAGGCATCATGGAATACTTTATGTATGCCATATGATGAGGGAGGGAATGGATTTAGATCATTGCATGATGTAGCTAAAGCCTTATTCTACAAATTGTGATGGAACTACAGGACTAATCACAGCAGCCTATGGAGTTCATTTATGAACCAGAAATATTGTAAGAAGATGAATTCAGTGATAGTACCTAGGAGAGAAGGTTCACATGTTTGGAGGAAGATGCTAGAATGTAGAGATTGAATTGAACACCAGATAAAGTGGAATTCTAGAATGGGCTCTTCACTATTCTGGTATGATAATTGGATAGGTCTGGGGGCATTATAAAACCTAGTCCCTCAAAATTTTTATGTTGATGAGGTTGTTCATAATATGTGGGATGTGGTAGAAGAATGGGGTTGGAATGCTGAGAAACTTCATGAAGTCCTGCCCCAGGAATTTGCAGAACATATCCTTGATAATATAGGACCACTTGTAGCTCAAGGGTTCCTTGATACCCCCGTTTGGATGCTGGAACCTAAAGGTTTCTTCAGTGTTAAATCAGCCTAGGACTATCTTAGAAGAAGAGCAGAGCCAATGGCTGCATACAAGAAGATTTGGGTGAAAGGTTTGCCATTCAAAATAGCTTTCTTCATGTGGAAGGTGTGGAGAAACAGACTGCCTTTGGATGAGTTCTATAAGAGAATGGGATACCTAATTCCATGTAAATGTTGGTGTTGTGTTGAACATAGGGAGGAAACAATCCAACACTGCTTCTTCACATCATATGCAACCACAAAGATATGGAGCTACTTTCTAGGACATGAAGGCATAGCTATAGAAGGCCTCACATTGCATCAAGCCATCACTAAGTGCTGGACAACAGAGGTCATCCCAAGAATGAAGCCTATTATGCAAGCATTACCTTCTATAATAGTGTGGGAATTATGGACGAGAAGGAACAACTACAAAACAGGGGACACAGTGACTATCAACATGGTTGTATATGAGATTTCCGCAACCCTGCAGTCCTTGATTAACGTAAGGAAACTAGGGATCAAAGAAGTTCCCCGCAGATGGCGTGACATGATTACGATGATGGAACTATACACTCGTAAGCTTAACTTCACAAAAGTAGTATGGGAACTACCAGAACAAGGATGTGTCAAGGTGAATACAGATGGGGCTGAAAGAGGGAACCCAGGAAGAAGCTCATTTGGATTTGTTGTTAGAGATGATATAGGGGATGTTCTATATGCATATGGTAGGGAAATACCAAAAGTTTCAAAAACAATAGCAGAAGGAAAGGCAATTCAGGAAGCACTGAAGTACTGCATACAGCAAGGATATATGTTGATTGAACTACACACAGACTCAATGCTATTGAAGAAGGTCATTACTGGTGATTGGAGACCACCATGGACACTAAGTACAATCATTTAGGAAATTAGAGATATGATTAGTAGAGATCAGGTCAGAATAGCTCATACTTTTAGATAAGGCAATAAGCTAGCTGATTACATAGCAAACTATGCCTTGGACACAGGAGAATTAGAGTGTCATGGTTTTGATTATATGGATAATTAAGGGAGAAGAATAGTAAACTCAGATAAGTCACAATGCCCATACATAAGAGTGGAAGTTGCAGGAAGATAGGGGGAAGGAGCTGCATGGAGAATGGAGCTACATTGTAGCTCAACATCTTGCCATCACACTCAACTTCATAGGGAGGAGACTGTGATGAATGTTCTCACTAACAGGTTTGTTTGTTTTGCAAGTACTACCAATACATAAGTTACCAATGTGTCAATGGAAATCCTATTGATGGTATTAGTGCTTGGCACTCATACCAATGGAGGGATATTACACATAATCACTTATGCAAAGAGGGAGACATCTTGTGTCTCAGGCATAAAGGGAGTATAGTCAACGAGGAACCTATCCACACAGTATGCAGACAGTAAAATTCCCATTTTCAGGGAATATAGATGGATGATGCAACTGTGGACTCACATAGAAGAACTAAAGGGTGCTGACAGTGATCACAACTGGATGAAGCACATGAGGAATAGTAGTGCTGACAGTCATCACAACTGGATGAAGCACATGAGGAATAGCAGTGCTGACAGTACTTTCAACTGGATGAAGCACATGATGACTCAAATTACTAAACACATTGGGGAAACAAAAAAAACATTCTCAGTGATACAACAAAGCCTACATGTACTCTATTGGTTAAGGATGCTCCAAGTTGTGGTATTAGTACTTAGTACTCAATCCACCGGAAAGGAATTAACCATATAATGCAGGAAAGGCACAAGAAATGCCAATATTTTCCTGTTAAGGGAGTTGGCTTTTCACAGGTTATATCTAAAGGGTGGTGACAGTCATCTCAACTGGATGAATAACAGGAGGAACCTCAGTGCACACAGTCAATTCAACTGGAGAAAGCACATGAGGAACCACATTACTAACATGGTTTTCCTTTTTGAAGGTACATACAAGCTAGCTATAAGCTATGCTCTAAGTAAAGCTAAGGTGGTGGTATTAGTACTATTTGGTACTCAACCCGCCTGGTGGATCTTAGGCATAACATGTAGCCTAGTAACAAACAGCCTCAAGTTCTACAAATTAATCAATTCACACATGAAAGGTGAATCAAGCAACTCCACACAAAGAGGTCACATCAGAAATAGATTCAGATACGTCCATGGTGTGGATACACAGTGGATCCACACTTAATACAAAAGGAGTGTAGACTGTAACTTCAACTGGATGAAGCACATGATCATTACACACAGTAAAGGAAAAAAGGAACAACGTTTAGGGAAGCATTCAAGCTTGCATGTACTCTTTTGGTTAAGGATGCTCCAGGTGGTGGTATTAGTACTTAGTACTCAATCCACCGGAGATAATTTAACCATAGAGTACAATTTTGGTACAAGGAAGGTCTTAGTCTTTCCTCATAGGGATAATGACCTCCAAGTACACACACATCCGAACTCAAAAGTTCATGAGAGTGCAGACAGCAAATCCTCCTTCATTTCTAAATGGGAATTGCTGGATGAGGTACGGGATAGAGATTTACTAGGTAGATATATGTTCATACAGTTTACTGGGAAGATAGAAATACATACAAAGCAGACACGCAACAAGAAACTAAGGAAGAAAAGGAAATACAAATGTTGTACTAGACAGGGCCTTTTACAAAAAGCTAGCAGGGGTGCATCTTCACTGGATCTTCCTTGGAGAAGCACATATACTCAGGCAGAAGGGCAAAGCCTTGTTCAACGAGGCAAGTGCTCACACCAGTATATTCCCAAGGTTCATGGGAAAAAACAAGAGAAAAAGGGAGAGTGAGTGAAATATCTACACATGCAACAAAAATGAGAAAATGAAGAGGCCAACACTGAAAGAGAAGAACTTACCAGAAGTCACTTGGATGGTTCAAAATCTTCATCTACAGGCCCTTACATCTTTCAGCCAGTGTGGTACACTACGAGATAGCAGCGACTTACAAAACAAAAACAAGAAAAAATAAATGGAGATAAAGGAAAAAAGGGTAAGAAAGGAAGGCGAAGCTGGGAAATGATTACCTGGGGAAAGGTCATTGGAGAGATGGAGCATCAAAGGTGGTGGAGCTCAAGAGATAGGTCTTCATGTGAAGAGATTAATGGACTCATGCAAAAAAGGAAAAATAAAGGAAACAATGAGTCAAAGAAGAGGAGGAAAAAATGAAAATGAAAACAAAAGAAAGAGTAGAAGGCAGAAACAAATAGAAGAAAGGAGAAATACAAAGAGCTTTACCTGGATGATTACAAAGGCTTGGGTGGTCATAGTAGAGACGGGGAAGCTCTGATGGTGTCAGATCAGAAGGCAACAGATTGTTTTGGGGATACACGAACAGGCGACCATGGGAGGTGAAGAGATGAACAGTGGAGGAGTCTCTGGGATGAGGGAGAGGATGAGATGGATTGGGGAGTGGAAAATGGAAGTGAAAGGACAACCTAGCTCTGTAAGTCATCTAGGAAAGTATCTAAAATTATGTATAGTGACATACAACTGTTGTGCAACTTGGGGGTATAAGTGGCTATGTTTTAAATTCATAAAATATCTGAAGGGAAGGAGTGGTTACACGTGCAAAATGTAGAAATTAAATGAAGGGACTATAAGGCAAAGAAATAGCTATGGGATTAATAATGAAATGAGACTAGGAGATGGCTATTGGAGTAAAATCAGGGTGGAGCAGGGCTTGAGGGCGAAATACTTTGGGCCTGGTGAATGTGATACTGCAGAGGTCATCTGGATTATGTATGCAAAATGCATAAAGGACATTTTTGGGCCTCCTCACGTGGGTTCGAATAGATCTTGGCTTCAAGTGGACTAGGCAGAATTACAATGGGTACAATAGACACCCTTGGGCTTCTCGTTTAGGCCTAGTGGGTCTGTTACGCGATTTGGACTGATGGATCAGGGCAAACAAGATAAATTTGGGCCATGGTGTGCAAAGTGGGCTGCTGGATTAATTATTTTGATGACAATAGGGCTAATTTTATATATATCAAGGTTTTATAGTGATTATGTGAGATCATCTTTGAGCTCTTTGCTTAATTTTGATCATAGGTATTATTTATTAGGTTATTTTTATTTTTTACATCACGTAAGAAATATTGAAATTATTATTGTATTTCTTTTATTTTGTTTGATATGTAAAAACTAGCCCAAAGCCCTGCCTAGTGGATTGAAAAAAAATTAGACATGTTTTGTCCAGATAATCATAATGGAGTTCTACAACACTAAATAGCACAAACCAAGAGACAACTTAGCTAATATATTCACAAATGACTTTTAAACATTGTAAATGATAATTTTTTTAAAAAAATATTTTTTTATTTTTATTTTTAGTATAAACAAAAAAAACTTAGAAAAATAGCAAAAAATAGGAAAATTATTATAAAAATATTTTAGACAAGGTAGAAAATTTCTAATACATTTAGTAACAATATTACACATATAAGATTAATTACTTTTATAAAAACTAACATAAAATCTATTTAAAATCACAAAAAATGCATAAAAATATATAAAAGATAGATAAAAAATAGGTAAAATACATAATATTTTCATAAAACCATATGGATGACCAACCACCATTAATCACAAGGAACTTCCATTGCTACAACCGCCATAAGTGATTCCGACTTTAGACCCCCGTCGCCAACCACCAAGCATCGACCAACCGTCGTCGGTCGCTACGGCTCGAACCACCCCTACTTTCCACCACCGCCACCAATGACCACTACCATCATCGCGCTTGAAATATTTCTAAGAAGTGGATAGAACTAGATATTGGGCGGCGTGGAGTGGCTATATGTCTAGTTCACGATGATTTTGCAATGAAATTATTGTCCGAATCCATCAGCTGCCACGAGTGATGCCAGACACAACCCACAACAATCGATGGTAATCGTCAACTTGCATTAATGGCGGATCATCGTGCAAGTAGTGCACGTCCCGCCATGTCTTGCAAAATCCTGACACGTCCTGCAACGTCCTGACCCATGCCATGGCCACGCCCTGCCATGTCCTACTATGTCCTGACACATCCTGACACGTGCCATAGCCATGTCTTGACATGTCCTGACCCTTGCCAAGCCCTTATCCTTCCATGTCCTACGACGTCCTGACACATCTTGTGACCACGTCCAGCGACGTCCTAACCCGTGCCTTGGCCATGCCCTACCATGTCCTGCATCATCCTGAGACGCCCTGAAACGTGTCTTGGCCATGTCCTAAAATGCCCTGACCCGTGCCATGCGCACATCCTGCTATGTCCTGCTATGTCTTGTAGATATCTCCTGCGACGTCCTGACACGTCCTGACTCGTGCTATGGCCACGCCATGCCATGTCCTACAACGTCCTAACACATGCTAAAATGTATCATGGCCATGTCGTGACATATCCTAACCCGTGCCAAGCCTATGTCCTACCATGTCATGCGATGTCCTGACACGTCATATGGCCACGTCCTCCAACATCCTGACACGTCCTGACTCGTGCCATGGACACGCCCTGGCAAGTCCTGCGACATCCTGACACGTCCTGAAATGCGCCATGGCCATGTCCTGCCACGTCCTGACCCGTGACATGCCCACGTCCAGCCATGTCGTGTGACATCCTAACATGTCTTGTGGCCATGTCTTGTGACGTCCTGACTCATGCCATACCAACGACCTTCGATGAATTGACATGTCCTGACCCGTGCCGTGGCCACACCTTGCCATGTCCTACCATGTCCCTACAAGTCATGTGGAATCCTGAAGAGTGCATGGCCATGTCCTCACACATCCTGACCCGGTCCATGCCCATGTCCTACGACATCCTAACACGTCGTATGGACACATCCAATGACATTCCGCGATGCCCTGACATGTCCTGATTCGTGCCATTTCTTGACACATCCTGACCTATGCCATGCCTACATCTTGCCATGTCTTGACATGTCCTGTGTCTACGTCCTAACACGTCCTGACCCGTGCAATGGCCTCACCATGCCATGTCCTGTGACGTCTTGAAATGTGCCATGGCCATGTCCTAACACATTTTGACCCGTTCCATGCCTACGTCCTGTGATGTCCTGGGATGTCCTCACACGTCCTATTGACACGTCATGCAATATCATGACACGTCTTGACCCATGCCATGGACACACCCTAGAATGTCTTGCGTTATCCTGACACATCCTAAAATGTGCCATGGCCATGTGCTTGCTTGCCATGACCCATGATATGCCCACATCCAGCCATGTCTTGCGACGCCATAACATGTCCTGTGGCCACTTCCTACGACATCCTGAAATGTCCTGCCCCATGTTATAACCATGTCCTACCACGTCCTGACCTGTGCCAAGCCCTTGTCCTACCACGTCCTGCAACATCCTCACACATCTTATGGCCACGCCCTGCGACGTCCTGACCCGTGCCATCGCCAGTGTTGACACGTCTTGACCTATTCCATGCCCATATCTTGCCATGTCATGCGACGTCTTGCGACATCCTGCGACGTCTTGAGACATCCCGACCTATGCCATGGCCATGCCCTGCCATATTCTACGATATCCTGACACGTCCCAACACATGCCATGACCGTGTCCTGACATTTCCTGGCCCATGCCAAGCCCTTGTCTTGCCATGTCCTGTGACATGCTGACACATCCTGTCGCCAAATTCTGCGACGTCCTGACCCGTGCCTTGGTCATGCCCAGCAATGTCCTGCGACATCGTGACATGTCCTGAAACATGCCATGTCCATGTCCTGACACGTCTTGACTCGTGCCGTGCCCACATCCTGCCATGTCGTAACACATCCTATGGCTATATCTTACGACGTCCTGACACGTCCTGACCTATGCAATGGCCTCACCGTGCCATGTCCTGCGATGTCCTGACACGTCCTGAAACATGCCATGGCCATGTCTTGACACATCCTGACCCGTGCCATGCTTACATCGTGCCATGTCCTGCGACGTCCTGACACGTCTTGCGGCCACGTCATGCAACAAACTGACACATCCTGACCCGTACCATAGACACGCCTTGGCATGTCCTGAAACGTCCGTAAATGTTCCATGGCCATGGGACATGCCCTGGCATGTCTTGTAACGTCCTGACATGTCCTGAAATGTGCCATGGACATGTCTTGACACATCTTGACCCGTGACATGCCGACATTCGGCCATGTCCTGTGACGTCTTGATACATCCTATGGCCACGTCCTACGACGTCCTAACACATCCTGACCCGTGCTATGGCCATGTCCTTACACATCCTGACCCGTGCCATGACCATGTCCTACCATGTCCTGCGACGTCCTGACCTATGCCATGGCCATGCCTTCCATGTCCTGCGAGGTCTTAAGACATCCTGACATGTGCCATAGCCATGTCCTGACCCATGCCAAGCCCTTGTCCTTCCATGTTCTAATGTCCTGACACATCTTGTGGCCACGTCCTACGACGTACTAACCTGTGCCATGGCCACGCCCTGCCATGTCGTACAACATCCTGACACATCCCGAAACGTGCCAAGGCCATGTTCTGACACGTCCTGTCTCGTGCCATGCCAACGCCATACCATGTCCTGACACGTCTTGTGGCTGCATCTTGCGACATCTTGACACAACCTGACCCATGCCATGGACAAGCTATACCATGTCCTACGACGTCGTGACACGTATGTAAATGTGCCATGGCCATGACCTGACACGTCCTAACCCGTACCACACTCACGTCCTGCCAGGTCATGCGACGTCCAAACCCATCTTGCGGCCATGTACTATAGCATCCTGACACGTCCTGACCATTGCCATGGCCGCACCCTGGAATGTCCTACGATGTCCTAATATGTGCCGTGGACATGTCCTGACATGTCCTGACCCATTACATGCGCACGTCTTACGATGTACTAGGTCGTCCTTACACGTCTTGTGGCTACTTCCTGCGACGTCCTAACATGTCCTAACCAATACCATCGCCGGTCTTGACATGTCCTGACCCGTTCCATGCCTATGTCCTGCCAAGTTCTACGATGTCCTTACATGTAATGCAACATCGTGACACATCCTGACCCGTGCGATGGCCACACATTACCATGTCATGCGACATCCTGACACGTGCCATGGCCATGTCCTAACACGTCCTGACCTGTGTCATGCCCTTGTCTTGCCATGTCCTTGGACGTCTTGACACGTCTTGTGGGCACGTCCTACGACGTCCTGACCCGTGCCATGGCCACGCCCTACCATGTCCTCAAACATCCCGACATATCTTGAAACGTGCCATGGCCATGTCCTGACATGTCCTGAACCGTGCCATGCCCACATCCTGCCATGTCCTGCCACGTCCTGCAACATCTGACACGTCTTGACCCGTGCCATGTCCATACCCTAGCGTGTCCAGCGACGTCCTTACATGTCTTGAAATATGACATGACCATGTCCTAACAAGTCCTAACTAGTGCCATGCCCACGTCCTGCCATGCCCTGACACGTAATGTGGCCACATCCTATGGCCACATCCTGCAACATCTTGACACATCATGACACATCCTAACTCATGCCTAGCCACACCCTGGCATGTCCTGCGACGTCCTGACATGTCCTGAAATATGGCATGGCTATGTCTTGTCATGTCCTGACCCGTGACATGCCCATGTCCTGCTATATCCTACAATATCCTGACCCTTACCATGGCCACGCCATGTCATGTCTTGTGACGTCCTGACACGTGCCATGGCCATGTCCTGACATGTCATCCGAGGTCCTGACACATTCTGTGGCCACGTCCTGCAACGTCCTGACCCGTGCCATGGCCACACTCTACTGGTGACATCCAATTATACCGCTAAAAAGCAATAGACACGGTCGTACGCAATATATTAACCCAACTATGAGTCAGGGTCGAATCCCACAGAGAACAATCTGTAGGCGATTAGGAATGCAAGAAAATTATCGCTAGTCGCGCTAAGCCAAACACTTAAGATTTTGGGTTTTGGAAAATGTTTATATCTAAATGCGAAAATGTAAACTAACCTAGAAAGCAAATAAAATTGTCAATGGCTACAAGTATGAATGCATCGGGATTTACACTCAAGTAACGATCCAATGTATTTCATGATTTTACAATTATGAGCAAGTTTTTGTTAATTAGCCACAGATAATAATTGTTAATTAGCTTCTTCCGAAGACTAACAAGACTTCCTAATTGAATTATCCCTAATCACAATTATAGGATTAAGCACACCCGATAGGCTACAAGTAGTTCAATCCTATCCCTAGGTCGAATCTATAAAATGAGGGTTAACGCCTCAAGTTCTTGTTAATTAATCTTTCCCAACTCCGAATTATCTTTCCCAAAATTAATTCAAAGTAAATGGGAGAGTCCTAGAGTTAGCTATTCTCTTTGTAAACATTAAAGAACAAGAATAATTAAAGTAACAATAACTCTCTTCATAAATATATAAAAAATCATTCAATACATAAGCACAACAAGTTATTTAATCCACCCTTTAAATATGAATATTCCCATAAAGAATATTCAAGTGTTGGAAATAAATACTACACATTTGATATACAATACAAAGCAAGGAAATGAATAAATAAACATAAATGGGTAAGAAATCCTTAACCACATGCTTTAATGTTCAAGACCCAAGTGTGTGTGCAAAACCCTAGCCTCCAAACTTGTTGTCAAAAATCTCAAAGAAGTGAAAAAGATGATAAAAGATAATGAAAAGATGCCTACAATGTCTATTTAGATGAGTATAAAAATGATTTGGGGTGAAAAATATGTGAAATGCCGAAATTGCCCATAACTGGCCCAGATACAATCCTCCGCGATCCCGTGAACCACTCCTGCGATCGCGTGACTTCACGTATGTGTCTTCTGCGATAGCGTGAACCACTCCTGCAATCGCGTAGCTTCCCGTATGTGTTTTCTGCGATTGTGTGATCCTCTCCTGCGATCGTCGTAGCTTTAGGTGTTTTTCTTCTGCGATTGCATGATAACTTCTGCGATCGTGTAGTATTGCTGCCTGGTCATCTGCAATTGCGTGATGGTGTCCATGATCGCATAGAGTTCTTCACCCAGCAGTCATTTTTCCCTTAAATTCCAGTCAAAAACACCTAATTTCCATTAAACACACCTCATAGCATGATGTACCTGAAAGTCTCACAATAACCACTATAAACAATCTCATTGCATACATAAGATGACACAAAAGCTAAGGAAAAGAGGCTAAAATGAGTGGTAAAATCACCACTCATCAACACCCCCAACTTAAAGGTTTTGCTTGTCCTCAAGTAAATCAAAACCAAAACTTGAATGAGGATTCACCATTTAAAATACAAATGGCATTGCTATTATGTACATATCACATTCTCTCATTTAAACACTATACTTATGGATTTGGTTGGTACTAACAATTAGGCTCAAGTATGTACATCTTTTTCAAATAACTCCCTCCTAGGAAAAAAAACAACTTCAATAATGTGCAAGGGAGTTCCAAAACAATCAAGTGACAAAAATAAGCCTCAATGAGTGACTCAAAAGCACTACTTGACTATAATTGCTCATTTTACTCAATTTCACCGGTCTTTTCTAATTCATGTGCCCTCACAAGAAAGAAGGTCCCAAAAACAACATATTTATGACACAACACAAGGGACAAATTTTTAGAAAACACTCACTCTCACAAAGAAACTTCAAGCATTACGACGTATCATACCATAGGCTTGCCTTTAATTTAAATCGTCGCTTATTCAAGAATGCTTAGTTGCAGGTCCCACAAGGACTTTTTAAGCTTGTAATGTAGGTTTAGGGAAGGTTGGATAAGCATGTGGGTACATGTGACTTCACCCTCCTTGAACTCTACTCACAAGTTTCATTCTTTTGCATTTTGATTTTCTTCAACTTACAAAGCCTCATTGGCATCTAGTTCCCAATATTGAGCCACCTTAAATACCTCTCCTAATTTTATTCAAGGCTCCATAATGTATATACATACACATATATATATAAATTTTTTTTTCTTGGAGCTAGAATACTTTAATACAAATACTTTGAGGCATGTGATCTTATACTCAATGCACAACCTTACCAATTTCCATTTTGACACCACCCCCAACTTAGGCTTTTAGCCTCATTCTCAATGTTCAAAGAGGGACGGGTTCAAGAGAGGGAATTATTTTACAAAAAGGGGAAGGTTTGTAATGAGTTGGCCAAAGAAAGGTTTAAAGGCTCAAAAAGAAATACTAGTGACATTATTTATGCAATGGTAGGCTTGAAAGGCTAAACAGGTTTTAAAATTAAAACAAAGAATGCCTAAGATCATTCCTCCAACAAAATATACTATCATTAGCATTAAAAAACCAACCGGGCAAGTTCTAAATGATAGAAGTAAACACAAGACTTATTTCAGCAATCGCTAACACATATGGCACATGAATTAATGAAGACGGATCAATTCTATCAAACTAGTGAGCTAAGAGTCACTAAAAGAGCCAAAAATTTATCAAAAATTTGTTTTCCACCATGCAACTTACTTGTTTTGAACACTTTAATACAAATTTTTGGAGGGGTATTCTTAATTTATAATTTACATACAAGAGGCTAATTTTATTAGTACCAAATAATCCAAAAGCCTCATCCTAACAAAACAAGACTAATTCCCTTAAGAATGTTGTCACACTATCTCTCATAGGGAAAAGTCACCCGGTTCACTAAAATGTTCCTTGGGAAAGAACCGTAGCATGAAGAAAACCCAAGGAAATTTTATTTAAGAAAATGAAAATAACCACTACTACAAAGGTAACAAAAATTAAAGAAGCTACTAAGAAAGAAAAAAAAATAATCAACAAGAAACATAGTACCTAATAATGATTTACTACTAACAAAATATATATCTACACAAGTTCAAGGCTACACAACTTAATTCATGCTTCAATGTCTAAGAAAATATTGCAATACCCAAGGACCATCCCCCAACTTAGAATATTGCAATGTCCCCAATGCAATTATGGAATTCAAGCGAAAATAAAGGAGGTGATGCCTGAATGGTGTCACTCTCCTACTGGAGGAACTGGGAGGTTCAAGCTCAAAGTCATCATCCTCTGTGTCATCAGGTCCACAGAATTTGCGCAATGTGTTCATGATCTTGTTGAGGAACTTGCTTTTCTTCCTCTCATGCTCTCTATGCTTCCGTTGCCTTGTTTCAATTTTTCCCAGCTTTGCTTTGATGCTCTGTTGCTCCTTCGCGAGGTCAGACAATGTGGGGACCCTTTCTGAGCCAGCTGGGCCTGCAGAGATGCTCTCTCCGGATGGTCCAGACGGAAGACAAGCTACAAGCTGTCGTACCTGAGTGTCCATACCATAAACCTGTCGAGAGATGTACCTGAGAGTAAGAGATCCCTCCTCAAGTGGAATGATGGTTGTGGAAGTACTGGAGGCATCTTAATTAATCTATGTTCCTGTGAACCGGCCAAAACTGGGAGACGCTACATCAATTCGTCTCTTCTTTGGTGGCACTCCTGCTCTTGACCTTAGTAGGGGATGGATGAGCTTTTCTGGTTGCTTTTCATTTTCTGTAGGTTTGGATTGTACCCCAGCCTCATAGCATAGGTGGGTGATCAATGATGGAAAGAACAAGCTCTTGGTCCACTCTGCCACCACCTCAGTTATCTCATCAACAATGAGTTTCCCTACATTTACCTACATTCGCTCCAGAAGTGCACAAATCACCCTTGCCTTCTCAGGAGTCACCTCTGTTTCATTCTTTGAAGGCATGACGCGAGCACAGATTTTGGAGAGCCAAGTCTTGGCCTCCGCAGTGAATTCTGAAGACACGATCCTGGTGTGATTTTTGATCCATCTAGGCACCTGTCCACCGTGCAAGTGAGTGACGAAACATTGGCTACCCAACTCTTTGGCTTTCTCCTGGTACACCTGTTTATCGACATTGGCAAGGTTGTAATGGGCATTGATCCTTTCTGGACTGGAACGGACTTTGCAACCTCTGACAGTGGCCACCAACTCATTGTTGAAGTCTGTCTCAACAACATTAGCATAGAATTATCGGACAACCTCATAGTTGGCTGGCCTGGGCTCTTCGGCGAAGCATATCCAGCCACTAGCAAGCAACCTGCCATGGAATTCAGGCCATCGATCCGCCAGGTCGACCAATTGTATGCCTCTTTCCCTTATCATGCTTTTGGAGAGCTGTTTGCCATAGCGTTCATAGCACATGCGTGAGGAAAATGTGGCAGCATCATAGTACTCCTCTGCTGCCACTTGTTCGACATATTGTTGCACATTTTCATTAGTCACAGAATCCAATTTTTAGCTCAAAATACCTACACACAAAGTTTTCATGTCAAACAAATATATAGTGACTTTCAGCATCGCATTTAGAGGTAATTAGGCTAAAGAAATAGGTTAGAAAGCTTTCGGGGCAGAATATGCGAAGCTACTGGTTTGTGCACTGGGCAGTTGTGAATCGCGATCGCAGAAATAGTCACGCGATCGCGGAGAGGAAAGCCAGTTCAACTCACACGATCGCAGACAATGTCACGCGATCGCGGAGAGTAGAGTGATGGGAACCTTACGCAATCGCAAAAGCATTCACGCGATCGCGATGAGTAACTTTTTGAACAGCCAAAATTAGACCTACGCGATTGCAGAATTGGTCATCGCGATCGCGAGAGTCTTTTTCCTCGCCCAAAACCATTGTCTTTGGGGCATTTCTTTGAACAATGGGTATGCTAGATCATTAACAGTCATTTTACACCACCAACACATGCGTTTTTGCCCCACAATTTTGCATACAAAAACTCCCTTTCTCTCAACCAATCACTCACAGCAAGCAAGCATGACAAGAGATTCAACAATGGCTTTTCACACCACAACAAATTTTATACCCTAACTTTTGAAAAATAGGGCAGCCCACACCCTAACTTACCATTAAAATACAGTTAAACCAAGCTTTAGGAATGGGAGAGTAACATACCTGAGAGAGCAATGCAAGACTTATGTGATTGAATTCAAAACAATTTGATTTCTTAGTGAACTTTTCGGAGGAAAAAATGGGAGCAGGGGGTGTGTTCTATTGTTTTAATGAGATTGGGCACATTTTTGCAATTCCAATGCATTTCAAGTCTCAGACTGCCGCAATGCTACGCGATCACGTGGCTTTTACTGCGATCGCGGTTCACAAAATGACCCAGTCATGCGATCGCGTCCCTGTTTCTTCGATCGCGAAGGGTTGGCCAAGAGCTTACCTTACGCGATCAGGTGAGGTTGATCGTGATCGCGATTTATTGCTTTTTGTGGCAGATTTCTTCAGCTACTGGTTTGTGTCTGCCCGGATACCCCGACCTGCTCAAATCAACTCCAAAAATTCTCAAACTTGGCAGATTTATCAAAAATAATATTCTAAGCAATTCTAAAAAAAGAAAATTGAAAAATAATGAAAAATTTTGAAAAACCGATGGGTTGCCTCCCACCAAGCGCTGCATTTAACGTCGTATCATGACGCAAACAACATTACCACTTTTCTCACCACTTGGATGATATGAACTGGGCCACTAGCTTGGAATCAAGCTTGTGACGACGAGCGATTGGGGGTGGTAATTGGATGTTCGAGCCAATGCTTAAAGTCTTCATTTTGCACTTCTTGGCTCTCAAATGAGGAATGTCATTTTGTTTTCTTGCTATCTCAAATTGTAAAATGAATGGTTGTTGTCTTTCTTCCTCGCAATCCACTATTGATTCATGGGATTCAACTTTCGTGTCACCACACAATTCCAACATCGAAAAATGCTAGGAATGTGACTTTAAGCCTTCCCTTTGCAATTCTTCTATGTTGACATCCTCTTTTTCCCCCCGGATTAGAGTCAACATCAACCACATTAGCATTTACACCAGTTGACTCCAATTGCATATTTTTGTCGTCATCAACAACACTCATTGATTTGATTGGCGGATGTTCATCCATTTGTGAGTGCAATCCTTGGAGTGCAAAATCATTTTGGAGACTAGTCTCCAAAAGATGTTCCAAGGCACTTTGCTCCTTGTTTCCTTCTTCAAGTCGACACTCAAACATGAGCTTGAACTCTCCACTTTGGACATGCTCAACTTCTTCCAATTCCATAGCCCTATAAGTCTTACCAAAACAAGTAGAATCATCATAGTGGGGGCTTGGTGAAGGGAATAACAAATAAGCATAATCATTCCAATGACCATTTTGGAAACCACACTTATCACAAATACTCCACTCATGGGTTTTGAATTGTGCGCACAATGCACCCCCGGGAGAATTTAAACAATTTTGCCACGGGTGTGGTCCTCCACAATAAGGACAAGGATCATCAAAATATGAACAACTACCATCCGACCAATTTTCATTATATGATGCCGTTTTTTCAAAATTAAGAAAATAAACAAGAAACAAACAATAAAAATAGACCCAAGGTAAGAAAAAGTAATTACAAAAATATTCACAAGTTTGGACCAAAGCACTTTCGCTTACTTCTCAAACAACCTAAATTACGCCAAATTGTTCCCCGGCAACGGCGCCATTTTTTGTGACGTCCAATTCTACTGCTAAAAAGCAATAGACACGGTCATACGCAATATATTAACCCAACTATGAGTCGGGGTCGAATCCCACAGAAAACATTGCGTAGGCAATTAGGAATGCAAGAAAATTATCGCTAGTCGCGCTAAGCCAAACACTTAAGATTTTGGGTTTTGGAAAATGTTTATATCTAAATGCGAAAATGTAAACTAACCTAGAAACCAAATAAAATGATCAATGGCTACAAGTATGAATGCATTGGGATTTACACTCAAGTAACGATCCAATGTATTTCACGATTTTACAAATATGAGCGAGTTTATGTTAATTAGCCACGGATAATAATTGTTAGTTAGCTTCTTCCGAAGACTAACAAGACTTCCTAATTGAATTATCCCTAAGCACAATTAGAAGATTAAGCACACCCGATAGGATACAAGTAGTTCAATCCTATCCCTAGGTCGAATCTATAAAATGAGGGTTAACGCCTCAAGTTCTTGTTAATTAATCTTTCCCAACTCCGAATTATCTTTCCCAAAATTAATTCAAAGTAAATGGGCGAGTCCTGGAGTTAGCTATTCTCTTTGGAAACATTAAAGAACAAGAATGATTAAAGTAACAATAACTCACTTCATAAATATATAAAAATCATTCAATACATAAGCACAACAAGGTATTTAATCCACACTTTAAATATGAATATTCCCATAAACAAGATTCAAGTGTTGGAAATAAATACTACACACTTAGATATACAATACAAAGCAAGGAAATGAAGAAATAAACATAAATGGGTAAGAAATCCTTAACCACAAGCTTTAATCTTCAAGACCCAAGTGTGTGTGCAAAACCCTAGCCTCCAAACTTGTTGTCAAAAATCTCAAAGAACTGAAAAAGATGATAAAAGAGAATGAAAAGATGCCTACAATGTCTGTTTGGACGAGTATAAAAATTATTTGGGGTGAAAAATATGTGAAATGCCGAAATTTCCCAGAACTGGACCAGATACAACGCATTGCGATTGCGTGTTTTGGCCCGCGATCGCATAGAGTAGTGGTCTAATCCTCTACAATCGCGTGAACCACTCCTGTGATCGCGTGACATCACGTATGTGTCTTCTGCGATCGCGTGAACCACTCATGCGATGGCGTAGCTTCCCGTATATGTTTTTAGCGATCGCGTGATCCTCTCCTGCGATCGAGTAGCTTTAGGTGTTTTTCTTCTGCAATTGCGTGATAACATCTGCGATCGCGTAGTATTGCTGTCTGGTCTTCTGTGATTGCATGATGGTGTCCGCGATCGCGTAGAGTTCTTCACCCAGCAGTCATTTTTCCTCTTATATTCCAGTCAAAAACACCTAAATTCCATCCAACACACCTCATAGCATCATGTACCTGAAAATATCACAATCACCGCTATAAACAACCTCATTGCATACATAAGAGGACACAAAAGCTAAGGAAAAGAGGCTAAAATGAGTGGTAAAATCACCACTCATCACCTACCATGTCTTGCGACATCCTAATATGTCCTAAAATGTGCCATGGCCATGTCCTGACACATCTTGACCCGTGCCATGCCCACATCCTGCCATGTCCCGACATGTTCTGTGGCCACGTCCTATGGCCATGTCCTACAACATCGTCACATGTCTTGACACGTCCTAACTAGTGGCATGGCCACGCCCTAGCATGTCCAGCGACGTCCTGACACGTCCTGAAATGTGGCATTGCCATGTCTTGACACGTCTTGACCCGTGACATGCCCACTCCCTGCCATGTCATGCAACATCGCAACACATCATGCAATGTCCTGACACATCCAGACACGTGCCATGGCCATGTCTTGACAAGTCCTGACACGTGCCATGCCCATGTCCTGCCATGTCCTATGACATCCTAACACGACTTGACCCGTTCCATGGCCATGTCATGCCATGTCTTGCGATGTCCACACATCCTGACACGTTCCACGTCTATGTCCTGACATGTCCTAACCCATGCCAAGCCCTTGTCCTGCCATGTCATGCGACATCTTGACACATCATGTGGTCATGTCCTACGACATCCTGACTCGTGCCATGGCCACGCCCTGCCATGTCCTGCGACTTCCTGACATGTCTTGAAACGTGCCATGGCCATGTACTGACACGTCATGACCTGTGCCATGCCCGTGTCTTGCCACGTCCTGACATGTCCTATGGTTGCATCCTGTGACGTCCTGATATGTCCTGACCTAAACCATATACTCATCGTGACATGTCCTTCAATGTCTTGACATGTCTTGAAACGTGCCATGGCCATGTCACGTCCTGACCCGTGCCTTGCCTATGTCATGCCACATCCTGCAATGTCCGGCCACATAATACAACATCCTGACACGTCATGACCCGTTCCATGGACGTGTACTAGCATAAGTTTGGACTCATAAAATAAAGGGATGAGCCTCGTATTAAAATGAAAAGATACGCGGGGACCCCATATGGATTTTAATATATATATCAGATTCGGAAGAATCGTTTAGTGAATTTCATGGTCTTTCCTAAAGATAATAAGGCGTAGACGTTATAGGCACGACTAAAATATACATTCCTAAATACGAGTGCACATTTATGTGACTCAAATCTCAAAATCCCGGCGAAGCTGAAATGCACTAAAGTCACAGGCGTACTGGCTCCGGTATGACTCGAAATGCGTTTTTGCGATGTCGCAAGTCGTTAAAATAACAAAATAGGACATTCACAGTTATAAAAGCATATAAAGAAATCAAATAAGTTAAATACGACAATTGAGCGACCGTGCTAAAACCACCGAATTCGGGAGTGCCCAACACCTTCTCCTAGGTTAACAGAATTCCTTATCCGGATTTCTAGTTTCACGGACTGTTAAAGATGAGTAATATTTCATCGGATTCCGGATTAAACTGATGACTTGGGACACCATTATCTTCCCAAGTGGTGACTCTAAAATCAAAATAAATCCCGTTCCGATTGTCCTTAAAGTGGAAAAACTCCTTCCCTATTGTTATTATTATATCCTATCTCGGGGTGTATTAGTAAATAGCGTGGTATACTTTATCTTTGAAAAAGTAGTAAAAAAGGGAGGTGTGACAATCATGTGGCCACGTCCTGTGACGTCCTGACCCGTGCCATGGCCACGCCCTGCCATGTCTTGTGACATCCTGACACGTCCTGAAACATGCCATAGCCACGTCCTAACATGCGCTGACCCATTCCATGCCCACGT